>JAQGBX010005625.1:0-13434 GCA_034698745.1 Megaphyllum sjaelandicum
ACCAGGTGTAGGCTACAAGGTGAGGCATAAGTCTGTTAAATCGGCACTATTGCAGGCAGCAAGCGCAAGAAGACTTTGCAGATTTATGCCTCACCTTGTAGCTACACCCGGTGTACACTTTTTGGGTGAGTCGAATTCGCCATTCGCGAATCCGACAGAAGACGCAACCCATACATGAGGGGATCATTCATAAAGGCGGCCCTGTATTTTTTTAATGATGATGATGGCCAAAATTGACCAGAAATCGCGCTTCATCACATAATTTGTCGTTTAAAACGCGAATTTAGGGTTCCCGGACATTTTTTTTCCCTCAACAATGCCCCTATTTAAGATTAAAAATTATCCTGATCTAACATCTTTGCCATTGGGAAAAATATCCTGGAGAAAAATGTAACAGGAAATGAATGCGTGTACTTTAATGTCCAACATTTGTTGTTGGAAACTCGAGAAATTGGGTGGAATTTTATTTAAATTCTGTTCTTTTTTTTATTTGGTCTACTCATTTTGGCTGAAAATAATTTAAAACGAGATTTTTAATGGAAAAGCTCCGAAAATGCGAAATCAAACGTCGTTATAACACGTTCGCTAAATAGAACGCTAAAACCCTCTTGACCACTTCAGTTACTGTAATATTTTGGACAATTGGTGGCGCGACGTGTCAAAGTATGCATGCTCGGTTCAATAGTGGTTAGGCCTACATCCTCTCCATTGGGTTGCCTAAAGATGTTGCCAACCAAAAATGTCTTCACACCACTATACAAGTAGTAAGGAGGCATTCAAAAAGGACGTCCTCATGGGGGTTGGGGGATGGGTTGAGTCACGGACACAATGTAGACAGGGGAAAGGAGGGGGGTATGACCAACTCGGACGTCCGCTTGATAAAAACAAATCTATATCTATGTTTTAATATAAAATTCAAATCGCGTCCATTTTTTTGTTCGTCCTGGAAAAGTCCGAGAAAGTCGAGCATAAACTCGCAAAAGTTTCGACCTTTTCCAAGGAAAAAAGATTTGTTATTTTTTTCCACGTTTTCCGTAGCAAAGAAATTATGAAAATTTATAAGTTTGGACTTACCCGATGATCGCGAGATGACTGTCGAAATAACTAGTTTCGACCGAACTCGTTGGAAACCAGGTGAATGTTGCTGACGCATTCACACTGGACCTCAGACCGAAGGTGACGAAAACGAAATACGAAGTAGATCAGTACTCGGGCCGGTAAAATTCACAATTTCTTACAGAAACGTACAAAAATCGTTTTTTGTTTGTTCGTTTACGGCAGTTCTAAATTAAAATTAATTTCGGAAGTTTTAAGTTACATTTTCGTACCTTAATTTGAACGCTTTATAAAGCCCGGCCTTAAAAATAACGTACAAAACAATATCTGTGTGCGAATATAATAAAAAAGGTGATTTCATTTCACCGAAACAGGGTTCCCCCAGACCTGGAAAAGTCATGGAAGAATGACTGATTTTGAAAAGGTCGGAAATTCAACATATTCGTGTTGTCACGATCCATAATGAACGTTCGTTTCCACGTGGTTAGCTCCGGACCTATTTGCAAACTTCCGAGGACTATAACTGGCAAAAGTTTAAATTTGTCTATGTTTATTTTTAAAAAAACCCGTTGATTTTGCAAAATCGTAGATAAAAATGACCTATGCCAATTTTGCCATTAATTGTCATTGGTCAGTAGAATTGATTTTAAAATCCTGGTATCGACTATGCCAAATAACTTTTCACTATACATGCCGGTTGTTTACTTGGTTGTTTACTTGGTTGTTTTCCAAGTAAGGATGACCGTAAAACAAAGTCCCCCGGTCTTTTGAACATGTTTAATAAAAAAAAGAACCGAGCTGTTGGGCACCCTGTAATTTCTGCGGCCGAATTATGAAGGGTGCGGAGTGACTACGGTTATGTCAACATCTGAAAAATTTAGATAATCAATTTTATTTCAGAAAATTTCTACTTAGAATTTTATTTGTAAAGAAATTATATAAAAAGTGACATGGAAATTTAGTAACATGGAAACATCCATTCACAAATATAATAATAAAAAAAAATCTAAAACGTGAAAAATGTATGATTACAGCCAACTGAATACTGGCATGCTGAGAGGAACCTTGCTCTCACTGCTGGCCGGCTTTGAGTGTGACTGGGGCCTCCTAAGGCTATTGTCAGGACAATGTTTTTGAGGAGGTGGATTGGTTGGTATTCTAGTGACGCTATCCTCTCGTTTCCTCTTTTCGCCTTTCGTAAGAATGATGTTTTTAGGATGCACGGTGATTGTTGTGAGGGTCTCGCGGGCCACTGGCCGCATTGGCGTGGCCATCGATGAATTCTCCGACATTTTCGGTGAGGACGGTGGTGAAGGCGTCAGGATGGGAGGCTTGGGCACTGTAGCGATCTTCAGCGGCGTTTGCGGAATGCGGTGGCTCCTTCCCACGTGGTTTCCTCGATGTTGTTGCTTCTGCTGGTGGTGTTTAGGCTTTTCGCTTTCAACTTTCGAAGCCGGAGTCGCTGTCGTCATCGCGGGATTGGCACCTGTAAGAAGAGACTTGTGTTTAGCTGGCGTTTTATGGTGTGGTTTGTTGGGCTGAGGCGCCGTAAGTTTCTCGAGACAAAATGGGGTGATTTGAGTGTGTGAGACAACAGGTTGGAAGTTGAGGGAGGACGGCGGAGTGTTAATGATCGTGAGGCCTTCGATGCGGTTCAGGTAGGGGAGGATTTGGTTAGAAAAAGAAACGGAGGAAGATGAATTGGAAAAGGAGGAAGGTGAAGGCGAAGGCGCCTGCTTCCGGATCTTTACTTGATCGTTATACTCACGGTATTCCTTAGACGTCGCTTTCACTCTCTTAACGGTGCTGCCACTGTTGCGGTGCTGCTGTGAAGTAGATGGCTGCTGCGACTGATTTTCCTTGGAGTTGTGCTGAGCGGTAGGAAATTCTGGAACGGTAAAAGAGAAGATTTGGAATTAGTTGAAGGCATTGGGATTTTTCCGTGCAAGAGGTTGCTGAAAAATGGAGCAAAGACGACAACTTCATCCGTTAAGAAAATGGGGAATCGTTACAAACCCGCAGGCTGAGAAAATGCATTGGAATCAGCGCTGTGTCGATCTTCCGTCATTTTCGGAGGCTGTATGTGCTTGTTGGCGGACGTCGACGCGGAGCTGGAATTGTGCACTGCACCGGGTCGGTGAGCAGGGTTGTTTTGAACAAGTTCCTTCTTGTGCTTCCTGTCGGAAGGCGGTTGGACGGGGCCCCCGTTCTTTTCCACTGCGTTCGAAGACCTTGACGACGTCATCGGACGGCTAACTTGAATGGCATTTAAAATGTTGATAGGAGCTCCGGACGCTGAAGAGGTTCCAGATCTGGAAGTCGACGGTGAAGCCGTGGCCGGACATTTGGCTTCATTGGCAATCGCTCTGTCTGGCACCTGAACGTGAAGATAAAGATTAAAATGTTACGAAAAGGGTATAGCATAAATAATCTGCCTTTGTTAGACATGAATCCCCTATTTGCTCACCTTTTCGATTGCCCCCGAGAAACTCATCATTTTGCGTCTCAGACTGCTCGGGCAACGGTCCACGACGGCCAGGAATTCAGCGGTCAAAGCTTTTGGGGAGGAGGGAAAAGAAAGAAAAAGTTGGGTGAATTTAAATTCTTGCGACTTTCCACGCGATATCAGATTTCAAGAATGAACCGCATGCTTACTTTCAAGAAGTTCCTGAGTCACTGATTCGTCCACGTTCTTGAACCACGGCTTTCCTTCGAAAGACTGTGGAATCTTCAAGACCAGGGAAAAAAAGAACTTATCAAGACTGGAGATTGGGAGGCAAGCCACGATCGACAATAGCCGACCCTGGGTCTAGTGAATGCAAGAGGGGGACGCTAATCTCTAAACTACTGACGGATTTAGAATCGGCAGACCTGGAGCACACGCTTACCTCCCAATTGACCCATTTGCAAACCAAATGAATGCAAACGCAAGCCACAACTGTGGGCTTATACTGAAGGCACATTGTTGTCAGGTGCAAACTGAAATCGAAATGAGAAAGTTGAATTAGCGAATGGAGAGAGATGGTAATTGACGGAATCGGAACTAAAAGAAAACCCTAGCTGAAACCCCTTACCTGTTCGTGGCCATGAAATATGACATCTGGGTCAAGTCTTTGCTGGCTGCAAGAATATTAAAATCTTCGATTAATTCTCATCAAAGTTGCTTAAAAAGCTCCTGCTAACGGAACGTTAAAAGCAACAAAGTGACATCCCCAAGTAGCAAAATGGTCAAGAAATGACGTCAGTTTTTGATCATTAAATACACTTGTAAATGATGACGTGCTTGTTATTCGCTTTTCGAATCTTTGGTTAGTTATTTAACGTTTCAATATTTGTAATTGCATGTTATTTTATGCGCTGCAACGTAGCGACATGTAGCCTAATACATTGTCTATTCTACATATGTTTTCGCGAGCGGTCATTTTTTGGGGCGATAAATGATCAAAAAATGACGAAATAATGACAATGTTTGGTCATCTTGATAATTAGGTCATTACCGTGGACCAGCTGACAGCATTTGACCACATGGTTGTGCGGATGATCGATGGTGACTTGAAAACCTAGAAGCGGGGAGGAAAGAGAAAAGAGAGAAAAAAAACATTAAGCATCGTGCAGTTTCGACTAAATTTCGTGAACAGAATCATGGAAAAAGGTAACGAAATGACTGAAACAACTAAAAAGGTTGGATCATACAAAAATGGCGATCAAAATGTCCAGAAACCCGCCACAAACTCGTTTAATTTAAACTTTTGCATTCTTAGATAATGCAAGGTTCCAAAAATCTATTTGCCAGAAGGACCTGCTATGAATGGCCAATACATGTACTAAAATGGTCTTCTACTCACCAATGGCTTGCAGCATGACGTTTTCATGGATCTCCAGCTCCTGAGCTTGTACTATGAATTCCTGAAAAAAGAGAAAAAGGTTAATGAGACATTAAGCGCGGAACGGGTTCTGGCAAATGTATCCTTCAGGATGAGGAAAGATGCTTACATCACACTTGGTGTCAAGGCGAGGTGCATCTTTGTGTAAACACGAATGCGCAACTTTGATGACGTCCTCCAGCTTACGAGCCTGGTCCAGGACTTTGGCGGCTAGGTACAGGGCGCATGTCGAGATGGCCTGAAAAAAAAAAAACAATATCAAGGAAAGTGTTTATGGATTCAAGTCGAGTAGTTGTAGGTGAAAAAGATAACGCGACGCAATGCTGAGAAACCGCAAGTTGAGAAGCGCGCATGTTACAAACGTGCGATACAAGACGCACACTTTTAAATATTACCTGGAGCCAGTGTGACAAGTGAGAGATATCGCTCAAGTCATACGGTCTAGTCATGGCCGTCATGCGAGAAGCAACGAGTTTCTAAATTTTAGGCAATTTATAAAAATCTGGACTGGTTTCTCAAATTTTGCAGCCGGTAAAAGATGACAGCTTCCCGAGGTGTTTTGAAAAAAATTTCTATTTTACTGCGTGGAAAGTATGAGAAACCAGTTTTTCGATTAGTTCAATTTCAGAAAAAAAAACTATGGATCGCAGTAAGTTTGAGACTCAAAATAATTTTCCAAGTTTCAAACCCTGATTTAAAGTTGAAATGAATTGGTCGGAACCAGTTGTTATTTGCTTAATCGATAAAATCGCAACAACGACTCGTAATTACTACAATGTGTAGGATACGGAAGAAGCAACGCATTGACTCCTTTATCCGCAATGTTTTACCGAACACGCAATGTCCTTAACCAGGGACGTATTTTGCTGGAAAATAGTCCAGAATCTCATCAATATACCGAACAGCGGTCAAACTCCTTCCGTTGTGCCCTTGGACCGCCCTATTGAAGAAAACAAGTTCCGTTCTTGCTCCCCAGACCATGCATGAACCACCACCATAGCTGACAGATTCTGAAATGCAGCACTGGACAAAACGCTCTCCAGATCGCGGGTACACTCATGCCCGTCTATCATTGGTGTAGAGACACATTCTGTTCTCATCAGAGAACATAACAGACCCCCATTGCTGTAGTGTCCAGTTCAGATGCTGTTGTGCGAACTGAAGGCGTGCTTGACAATGAGCTGCAGACAGTGTTGGACCTGTTGCAGGGCGATGAGGCGTTAGATTAACTTCCAGAAGTCTTAGCCTCACTGTCCACTGACTTACAGCCGTGGCTTCTTCGACGCCAGGAAGCTGCTGTTGCACTTAAACAACAGTCAGTCGTCGGTCTCGCAAGGATATCAATGCAATAAAGTGATCCTCTCGCTCAGTTGTTGACCGAGGTCTGATAATCAAATGGCATTTAGAAACACTTATAGCCTCGGGGGTACAAGAAAGCATATGTCATAAATTATGCACATTTGGGTTGCTTTAAGGGGGAGTCCGAAGGCAAATGAGGGTAGTTCCAAATGTGTGCTAATTACTTATACTAATTACCAAAATTTAAAACACGTCCAGTTTTCCAGAAAAACATCGGGAAAAAAGAAATTTAAATTACACTTAGGCCTACATCGTCGACTTAATCCCTCGGCCTTTGGATTTTTTGTTAAATTAAATTTTCCCCGTAGATTAAATTGCGAGAAAACACGCGTTTCAATTTTGGCACCTCCCGCCAGAAATCGGCTTTTTTATCGATTACTTTCGCCTGAACGCCAGGCGAAAGTAATGGATGATTTGGCGGGAAGCGAGCGCGGCTCTCAACACGGATTGCGATTTCTTCAACAATTGCGTCGTTCCCGTATAAATGTCGCACTTACGAATTTTTTATACACGGTGAAGGAGAACTGCACGTAGAATCGATGCATGTACACCATGGCCGTATTGATACCAAGCTGATTACTGTAAACGTCGAATTAAGGAAAAAAGCATCCACGGAAGAGAACGAAATACATGCACACTTAAAATATATGAACGTAAGGCTTATATTCTCAATCGCATTACTGTTTCAGAGATTCTAATTTTAAGGACCGTATTGCGATATATCTACACTTGATGACAGGTTAACTACGCTCAATAGCTGGTTAACTCTGATCAACAATTGGTTATATTCGCTGAACAACTGCGTGATTAATTACAGTACGTTAATTCAATACAGGTTAACTATGCCTAATAACTGGTTAATTCTGATCAATAATTGGTTATATGTGCTAAAAGACTGGTTAACTATACAATTAATATCTTCGATGACAGCTTAACTATGCTCTATAATATTGGTTAAATCTGATCGATAACTGGTTAACTATGCTAAATAGCTGGTTAACTCTGCATGATGACCAATTGGTTGTATCTGCTAAAGAACTGGTTAATTACAGTATGATAAATATCTGCATGGTTAACCCTGCTCCATATACAATACTGGATAACCATGCCCATCACGATCAATATCTCGAGTACCCTCGGTCGTTTTACTGTATAACTATTTTCAACGAATGGTTAACTATGCTCACTATGTAGCTGGAGTAACCCTGCTAAATGATCCATTAAATTTGATTTTCAACTTCCCTGACTTAAATTTTTTTTTCTGACTACGGTAATCATGTCAAAAATTCCTAAAATGCCTTAAAAAATTAACCTAGAAAAATTTAAAAAATATGTGTACAGTAGGCCTACTCGAAATACGAGGAAAAGTTGGCAAATTTGTCCTCAGGCAAATGTGGACAATTTTGCGAATTTGTAATCGGATAACGTGGAAAATTTTGTAAATTGTACTCGAAAAACGTGGAACATGTAGCAAACTTGGACTCAAAAAATGGACCCTGAGCAATTTACCCATGTCTAAAAGCATTAATTTTGGAATGCAACAACATCACTATACGTTTAATTTCCCTGACTTTTTCAAAATTATCCATTCATCCCTGACTTCTCCCTAACTTTTCCAGACATTTTCAAGTTCCCTGTTTTTTTCAGGTGTAGGGGGTGCCCTGTTAATAATTATGCTCAATATACTGGATTTGATTAACTATAAGTGCTTACAATATACTGAATAACTACGATCAGTATGGTGGATAATCACGATCAATATGTTGAGTTACCTCGCTAATTAACTTAAAAATAAACATGCCCAATATACTAAATTTGGATAACTACGTGTACGATCAATACGTTGAAAAACAAACTGTAGTTAACCAGTCTTTTATCAGATAGTAACCAATTATCACTCGATAACTAGGACTGAGTATTATGTAGTGAATATGCTCAGCTCGCTGGATTTGGATAACTCTAGTAATGACGAGTGCGTGCAATAGAATGGATAATGATGATCCTATAGAGCTAATTATGAGGATTTCTGCGAGGAACTAGGGGGTGGGGGGTTAAAAGGGAGTAATAAAAAAGTATAAGAGTGAGCCTACGGTACTTTGGTGCTTTCGTTGTTTTTGGGTCGATAAAAAAGGATACACTTTAAGAATTTTCCCCACGTCTTGAATAAAGGCGCAGGCCTCCAGCCGATAGGCAGTTTCCTGTTCAGTGCTAAATCCGCATCTTCGGCTGGGCGAGTTTTCCAATTCTTTTTTTGTTAACAGCCGCGGTTTTTCCGCCGCGACATCTTCATAATCATCTTCAGCGGACATCTTCAACTTTTCAAAAAGACCCGCGGTATGACGTATCGAGGGCGTGGCGTAACTTCAGTCCCGCGGAGGGCGAAATTGGAGAGCGGTGATTAGTCCAAAAAAAGCCCTGGCTTAATGCCGTCTGTCGCGAAAACGTTTCCGCGATTTTTTCCTGAGTTAATCCTGTTTTGTTTTTTAATACATGTAGTCACGAATACACTTCACTATTGACTCGGACGAATGGTTCCGAACTTTCGAGAGTCTGAGGGACCGTGTCGTGAAACGCCGAAAGTGGCGCACGCTGCGGCACTACTTTCGAAGCACAAGAGCACAGTCACAGTGCTCTCGGTTATCCGTGGAAGTGGGTCAGTGGAAGAGCGCCTGCGGCGATTTGGATTACCAAATTACTAAGGAAATTCTGGAAAAGAAAAAAGAACGGATCGGATTAGAACGAGGTACAGTGTACATGATTATGAAGGGGATTAACGACTGTTTGGGCCTCTGGGGTGGTTCTCGCGCCCGCGAATTTGGCCCTATTTCATTGGTTTTTTTTTGTGCGGGGCGGCATTGAGGAGGCTTATCGCGGAGACATTTTTTGTTTGGTAACCTTTTTAGTCAACCCTCTGCGTGTTGAAATATGATTAAACCTACGCGCGTCGTCTGCTCATTCATTTTGGTCGATATGGTATTCGAAATTGAATGAATTTTCTAGTTTTGTTGTTGTATAATTTAATCGGGCTAGCTTATTTCAGAAATACTTTAGCTAACAACGTATAAATGGAATAGAAAATCTGGCGTTTAATATTCCTCGCGTAACGGAAAAATACCGAAATATGTAAAAAAAAAATTAATATACACAATTTGGACGATTTATTAAGAAAACTAGGAAGTGTAGCAGAAGACGTTTGACTAAAAATGTTAGACCAAAAGGTCTGGATGACCTTGAAAAATTCACCCAGGGTTTCCGCAGATGGGAATTGTAGGGTAGAAATGGTTGGACGAACCGAAAAATAATCTGGTTAATATCGGGGGTTTATTATAGACCTTTGGAGAAAATTGAGACACAAACGAACGTAAACAATGGAAGCGCGCTGAGCTATTTATATGACTGTAGGCTACGAAGTACGATTACTAAAGCTTCTGACTGAGTACCCCGAATATGATGTTGTCGATATTTGAATTGTCAGTATAATTTAAAATGTTACGATGCAACGCTGTTATTTGCAACCGTTATTGCTATAATATATTGTGGTATACTCGGTTGGAAGCTTAAGGACTAGCGAGTACCCCGAATCTAATTTATGATAATCGAAAAAACAATGTAAAAATGCGGTTATTTTAGAATTTTGAAAAAACTGAATCAAACTACAGAAGCACGCTGAAGCAGCGTGGCTGTAGTACGTTGGTGGTACTCAGACAGAAACTTGAAAACTAGCGTTTTTAGCTGTCCGGTAGTCAGCTACCGGAAAGGAAAAGGTCGCGAAAGGAATGCGATCGTTGCACGTTGGCGTAAAAACGACAATTTTCGTATGGATTTTACACGCATCACTTCATGACTGCTTAAAGTACGATTTCTGAAGTTTCTGTCTTGAGTCCCCCAAAAGTATAATTTATAATTGCACGATAATCGTATTAAAAATAGTGGAATTGTGAGAAAATTGTTAGGAATGTGAGAATGTGCGAGACGTCCCTGGTCAATCGAGACACCTCGAAATCTTGTTGATCAAAAGTCAACGACAAATAATGCTTCTAAGGCTAATGAACTTCGAAGTATGCTCGATGGTGGTAAAAAGGGACCGAAACGAAAGTAAACTGTAGATCGAGGCACTTGGAATAAGTCCACGATTAAGTAACGTGAAATGTCTCAGAAAAGCGTAAAGTTTAAAAAAAGGCATGTTTACTGTAAGTCTAGCGCTGTAACTAAGCAAAAATTTAAATAATAGCAGATGTTTCAGAGCTAATTTCGAAATAAAATCCCCTTTAAAGGTTGGACCACACCGAAGCAAACTGCAAACAAAAAACCGCAAACATACGGAGCCACGTGGCGGAAGATTAGGCCTATCAATTTTTTGCTAAATGTAGGTTGCCCAATGTAGTGCCCAAATGTAGGTTGCTTCCTAAAGGTGCGTCCACACCTAACAGGCTTTGTTTCGAAACACTTCGAAACATTCTAAACCCCATTGTTTCGAAACAAAATTTAGAAGAAAAAAAATTTTTAAAAAAAGCGCGCGAAACATTTTAGAAGATACTTTTGTTTCTTGGCGTGTCGGTCCATCAAAGGGATGTTTCGAAACATTTTTACGGCGCATGCGCGAAATTGGTGACGTCAGTTCTGCTTTTAACTATCGATCTTCTTCAACACGTGTTGTTTCCGAATAATCAGGTCTTTATATAGTGTATTTGATGTAGAAAATTATTGTGATAACATACATTAGAGCATATATAGGTTACATTTTGATAAGGTTTATGTTTTACCCGGTAAAATTAGGGGCACATTCATGCCACGAAAACCATGCAGGCTTGAGTAGGCCTACACATCACAAAGCTGTCACTCGTAGCAATAATCTTAAATAGTGCTGTTATTGCTACGAGTGACAGCTTGATATAACGAAATTAAAGCTGAAATTAAACCCAAATGCAGAAGAACTGACGTCACCACCCATTTCGCGCATGCGCCGTGAAAAAATGGACACAAAATAAACAAATGTTTCCGAAACACCAAACAGGAAACATGTTTAAGGCGCGTCCACACCTAACAGACTTTGTTTCGAAACAAAGTCTGTTAGGTGTGGACGCACCTTAACAGTTTTTGCGTTTGCTCCGAAATTTCTAGCAAACAGCAAACATTTTAATCTACAATGACAGTTGCATAAATTATAAATTTGATTTTTATCTTACCGCATGTTCGCCAGTGCACAGTCGAAACGTTCCATGTCCGTACTCTAGTCAGGCAGAATCGAGAAATGCGTTAAAATAGCTACTGTAGTTAGACCAACAATTGTAACCTGCATTCACGGAAGTCGAGCGTTGGTCATCTATCCCCTGTCAGTGGTCTTAGGGATTAACCCCATTTTGGCCGAATTCCCCACCAATTTTCAAATTTTCAAAAGGAAACTTGGAACAAAATTGGTGTCTGTAAATGTACAACTGTTGGATTTGCGAGTTTCACAGTTTCTTAATTGTAATTTTTGTTTTCAATTTTGAAGCATCTCCGTGTACCGCACTTTTACGAAAGATTTCCCAGAAAAATAATGTTACAGCCGCTCCTGACTCATGTAAAATGACCATGTTAGCCCTTTTCAAAGGTCCACTAACTGCTAATGAGTTGTTTTAAAATGCGCTGAAATTTGCGAGTTCCCTCAAATCCCGTCTTTATCTTCTAAAAATAATCGCTGGTAAAATACGGCGATAAAGTATATTGAAAAATTGCGAGATGATGGTAATGCTGAAAACTCGAATTTTTTACTGTGCGTGATATTTGTCACGCTTTAACGTGGACGAAAAAGTTACGAGACTTTTAAAAAACAAAACATATTTTCCGCGCAATTATTGTTTAAAACTATTTGAGTGGTCAATAGATGATAAAATAATGGGTAGAACACGCGATAATTAAAAAAAAAAAAAAAGACGTAAGGCAGGGCCCTCATGCACCGAGATGACAGGTACATGTATAACACGCTATGACCGCCAGGCCTAAGCCAATTTTTGCCATTAATTCTCATAAGTCAGGAGAATCTGTTTTTAAGTCCTGATATCGATTATACCAAATAACTTTTCTCTATAATGCCTATGCAGAAGAAATTATTGGTCGTTATATCCATGTAAGGGCGACCATAAAACAAAGTCCCGAGTTCACTGAACATGTTTTGTTAAAAAAAATAACACAGCTGTTGGCTAAAGTTTAATTTCTGTCAACATCTGAAAAATTTAGATAATTTTATTTCAGAAAATTTTGATTTAAAATTTTATTTGTGACGAAATTCTATTAAAAAGAACTTTAGGGTGCTCACGAAACACGGGGGGGGGGGAGAAATTGGTGTTTTTGGTAACGAACTACCACGTCCAGAAATGTCCTCGAAGTAATTTACCACGATATATAGCAACAAAAAATAGTCTATTTTTATCGAGCACAAAATCGAGTAGTTTAGGGCCCGTTCAAAAAGAACGTTCTCAAAATTGAACTCCCCACTACCTCCTGTCCGCATTGTGTCCGGTAAAGGTTGAATATTTTGCGAGTTCAAGATCGAGAAAAATGAAAATTTCGCAAATTTGTAATGGAAAAATTGGAAAGTTAGAAAACGGACCCTGAGTTTTCAAGTTTTTCCGAACTGGAGGCATGCCGTTTGCTGACTTTTGCAATTGATACTAGATATTATTTTGCGCTCAATTTCCCTTTTACTTCGGGAACTGATTTTATATTTTAGCTTTTTTTTATCGAGTGGACGGTCCGAGTTGGTCATACAGTGTACCCCGCTTTCTAGATCCCCTACATGACGTCGTCCTTTTTGAATGACCCCCTTACAGAAAGGTTTCTTTTCTAATTCTGTTTGTCCATTCTTCTCGCATTCTCGGTATTTCCTAATTCAGTGTTTATTTTGAGTTTTTCAAGCTGCAAAACTGCTGTAAGGTATACACCCAGAAAGGGGCCATTCTAGATTTAATAGGACGTCCGCGAAATTTGCCCAAAACTATAATTGCCCCCAGTCCCCAAGTTGCCTCAATTCGCCTCCGGATGATCTTAATTCCCCCCCCCCCCACCTGTGCACTTTTTGTGGCGTGCTTTTGAATGGCCACAATTTAGCACCCATTGGGAAGCAAAGAACAAAGTGACACTTTTGAGGTAGAAT
>JAQGBX010005626.1:0-13429 GCA_034698745.1 Megaphyllum sjaelandicum
CCACTTTTTAGTGTATTGTTTTTTCTAGTGTACATTTCCTTCATAAAAATTCTCTGTATAGTGACCACCTGTTTATTATGTACAGCGACCAATTTTTTTTTGCAATTTTTACATTGCCAATGTACCTTGAAAAGTGACCAGATAATAGATGAGTCACGTGACATCTTGCTTTAACCCTTGGACATGATGATTCTGTACTTTTTTTGGTTTTGTGGTTTTTTAATACTCTATTACGGTCTACATGTATAAGTGCAGTTTACATGTTCATTAATTTAATTCAGGCATTCTTTGTATAGTGACAACCTGTGTACAGTGACCAACATAGCATTTTTTTTGGTGCCCAGTCTTAACAGGTTTTACTGTATCGCGTGTGTGTAAATGATGCAACGTTTGTCCGTGCACGGTATCTCCCATGCCTGTCCACGCCGTTTGTGGTACCGTATCTACATGTAAATGTATGTCAAAATGGGATTTTACGATGGACTTCAACGTACGTGTTACATGTCGAATATTAGTTCTGCATGTTAGGTAGCAAGATGTTCGGGCATAGTGAATATACAAAACACGTGTATCTCTGCTACACGACGGAAATTGCGTTTTGGCGATGGTCAACGATGTCCCGGCCAACAATGACATAAGAAGTCGTGTTCGCTCGACGGGATTTGCATTCAATAAAAAAAATGGACGAAATGCAGCATAAAAGCCGTGATCCACGTTGAGCGCAGGCTTCGAGTCAGTTTTAAAATGTCAATAACTGGGAATGGGAAAATCGTTTATCATCGTATGTATAGAAGCGAATAGACAGTTGCCAATATGCGCGGCCTTAGCTTTCACGAGTGAAATTAAGAGCCAAACAGATAATCAATATGCGCTGTTCCCGTCCTTATTGTGCTGCTTTTCATAAAGGAGCTCGTGCGAAATGCGAAACTCGACGAACTGATCGAATTACTACCACCTTAGGCAAATGATGAAAAAGCACTGGAGTAAGGGCCTAGTCGACTCACAAAAATGAAATTCTCGAAATTTCCAGAAAAAAAAATCAAATTCGGTTACGAAGGGTGTTTATTCGTTGCATGTGTTTAGACCTAAGATTCTGCTTTCCCTTCTACACTCGTATTTGCTAAAATTAAACAAAAATGGCTCTATAAAGTCGTGGGAATTCAAATGTTAACTTCATATCGGAAGAATCACAGGTATGTTAAAATAATATTGGCTTTACAATTCCTCCAGGCGAATGCTGGGATAGTTGCTATATAAAATCGGCCATGACCGACTTCCTTTCCCATCCTCCTAAATACGGAAGATATAACATAATTGTGAGGTTGGGGTCCATCATGACCAGACTGTTTATTCTTTAGGGGAATTCAATAGGGAAAAGAATTGAACTGTATTAAGTACTACCTTTGCATATTGTATTGCATCGGTGCTAGCAGTGATTGCAAACCATCGACACTTCCAGGGGCAAACCATGTTTGGCTCGTTGCTCCAATTCCAACTTTTGGGATTACATCGTAAAAACCAGCCGTACTCAGGAAAAGCCATAGCTTGACGTAGATGGAAAACCTACGTGTAAATGTAGATCAAGTTCCGTCTGGCGGCGCTGCGCACTTAGCTTAACTTTTCTCTTCGCTATCTAATAAATACATTATAAACATATCATCTGTTAACGCGTGTATATAAATTCATTTTACATGTAGCATATAGATATTCAACATGTTTTATTACATGTAGCAAACATGGTTTTTACACGTAAATTACTCAAGATATGCTATGTAAAGCAAATGTACGCTAAATGTAAAAACACGTTTGCTACATAAAAAATATCCGCTCGCGACATGTAAATACATGTTTTACATACCATATTACATCTATTTTGAAGTTACATCGTATACATACATGTAGGTCTAATTAACATACGATATACATGTATGTATAAACAGTATTTATTAAATAGCTTTTTACCTGGACGTACATTTTTTGAGCAATAATCATTAAAAATAAACTAGTTGAACCGGATTGGCTGTAAGTACAAGTTGTCGGTTAATCTTTAATAAATTGTGACAACTTTAATATCCAAGCGCTCTAGCCCTATATTTAAATAGAAAAATGGGGCTAATCCTTGTACCGGTATATCCAGTGTATATCATTAAGTCATTGTGTCGAGTGTTTTGCTATAGCTTCGTTCAGGATTAATTCGTTCCTGGAGCACTCGAAGATAGGGACTGAATGAAATCATCGCCTTAATTAATTTCATGTCGTAAATCCACCCCTTCGCTTCGGCATTAAGGCAAAGCGAGAGCGGATTTTCTTATTAAGTTCTTTATATCTATAAGAAGCACTCAATCTTACGTCTATCCATCTCTGCATTCGAAAAGATAACTTGGAAGAAATCATGAGATTCACGAAAGTCAAAGAAGGTTGATACATCATCATACGGCTTTGGAACGGCGCGTCTAGAAAATAAACTTGTCAGTCGGTCGGAGAAGAAGCCATCAAATAAAGGTCAAGAATCCCTAAACTAATACATGTGTATACGCTATTTTATAGTAAAATGTAAGTGAAACACGGCGGAGATTTATGATTCAAGCTGGAACAAGCGCGAGTTTGAAGAATGGGATGCGATTAGACTCAAGCGAGCAACGACGAAATGATATCACGTACCATAGATGGCGCTATTTCGCGCGTGAATTAACAAGGACCTGTTTCATTCCGTATACAATTGATGATTACAATTTATAATTGGGTGGCCTTGTGTGAAGTTCTCGTGGTATATATGGTATTAGTCACAATTATTTTAAAAGATTGATTTTGCGACGCAATAGTTCTATTGGTTAGCATCCCACTTTAGAATTACACGCGATTAAAGAAATTTTAAAGAATTGAATTGGAACTTCAGAAATGTTTCGAAATAAATGTATTCCATCGTTACTTTTGAATGAGTTATTCATTCAGTAGCCAATGCAGTAATTTGCCAATATACTGCGTAGACACTTTATATGCTGTAAATAAAATAGGATTCTTTCTGAAAAGCTAACCGACCTATACGCAACCTAAATTCTTGAATTGCATGGAAAACGCTTTTTTCCTATGAACTGGCATACCTCAGTTTATAATGACATACCCCCGGTATATAGTGGCATGGAACAAAATGTGCAAGTAACCAGATATAGAGTACAGGTACATGTAACCAGTCCGTTCTGATTAGATTAGAGGTTTTACTCCTTTTAAACGGAGGGCTATACAGGGTGTTTTTGAACTTTTGTACAAACTCAAACTGGTGTTAGAGTGAACTAAGGTAAACATTTTTCACCATAGGACCCTATGGTCCAAAGGTCACTATTAAAAAGTTACAAGGCCAAATGTGTAGCTGGTGCATGGAACATTTAGTGGGTTACTTGAGTTGTGGCATCGAAATGGAAACGTACACAAATCAAGAATTGGCTGATATGATTAGCACAACGATTTTATGGAGAACGCTAACCAAACAGACATTTGCGGCATTATCTCGATGCTACTTTTGGGGCCCAATGGATTGGCAGAGGTGCGCATGTTGCTTGGCCCCTTTGGTATCCAGATTTGTCATGCCTGGATTTCCTCCCATGGGGACAAATGAAGAACGTACTGTATGAGACTCCGGTGGACACGCAAGTAGATCTTGTAGCCAGAATTGCGGTTGCTGCGGACATGCCGAGCATCTTTGATAGAGTGCGTCAATCAATGCGTCAATCAATGCGTCACCGATATAAGGCTTGCATTAATTGTAATGGTAGAACGTTTGAGCATTTACTGTAAAATATTGTAATAAACACGTAATTGTTGAAACATTCTGTGCCAACATTAATTCCTAGTAAACCATTCTGTGCCAACGTTAATTCCATGTAACTTTTTATTAGTGACCTTTGGACAATAGGTTCTATGGTGAAAAATGTTTAACTTAGTTCACTCTAACATCAGTTTGAGTTTGTACCATGAGTTCAAAAACACCCTGTATATATATACACACATGCATATTTTACAGCTTTACATACTCATGTCCAAAAGCTAAGCATGATTATGAAACATTCCCAAGGCTATAAATAATACTTGCTTTTGGACATAAGTGTATATACGTGTTCATGTACATGCATGTGTATATCTATTACACGTGGTCGCAATAAGTATCGCCAAAAAATTTATTCCTCTAATTTTTGTTTTCCAAAAATTCCAAAACAGTACTCACGCAATAAGGTATACCTGCAAGAACTATAATTTTTAATTAAAAATCGTAAACCCGTTCACGGCCACAAAAGTAGCGCGAATAGGTGTCTTTAACCAGCCATTTGCATGATGGTGCTGTGGCTTCTACTTCTAGGTGCGCATCGTCTACAGCCTATTGCCGCAAACATAAGGTAAGTACGGCTGGATGCGTCCATCGATCTGCTCTACATTTCTTTCACCGCACAGTCTCTGCCTTTTTTTTAACACGAAATGAACCGAAGCGGAGAGGGAAGCTTCATTTAAGGTAAGATAAAAGGTGTCTGCATTGTTTACTAATTTACGCTCCACGGCACCTCCAGCTCGATCACGCTTTAAATATATTGAACGCACAAAAGACGAGCATCGACAGGCTGATATTCACCGTTTTCTGCATGGAGAAACTCCGATATTCGAGACCAAAAGGGGAGAAAAACCGAACATTTTGTTTTATAGGAACAAGTCGGAAGCAACCGCATTAAAACGAAATTTCAACCATGGGCGAGACTTCGGGGGGAAATCCCCTACGATGCATTTTGATGGCAATTCCTGCGAAACGCGGGCCATCCTTACGCCATCTAGCGACAGCTTGAAGAAACGCGATTCCGATACATGTGACTGGCTTTACCTAATGATGCCATGGAGGGATCAAGAAGTTGAAGATGTGCGGAACTCAGACAGAAGCTTTGCGAATGGTTCTTTGGCAGTCGTGAATTAAGCTAGCGGTTTTTGCGTGAGGGACTTCGCAAATCCCAAATTACGATTAGAAATGCTTACATCCGAGTACCCCTATTGCATGGCCTCCGGCAGGAATTTTATATGGGGGTGCGAGAATTTTTCCCGGGCCCCCCTCCCTTCTGATTTTTTTTTATCAAATTTTCCAAAGTTTTCAAAATAAACCTATATTGTTTAATTTTATAAAATCTACATACTGTACTTATAATACTGCAAAGAAATAAGTCTTAAATTTTTTTTAAATAACCAATGAAATTAGGAAAACTTATAAAATGCATTCAGAAAACCTATAGAATTTTGAAAGTTTGTACATGTACACAAAAAACGTGGAAAATTTTTCAAATTTGTACTCCGAAAACGTGGAAAATTTTCAAATTAATACTCAGAAAACGTGGAAAATTGTGTAAATTTTTGCATGGAAAACGTGGAAAATTTTGCAAATCTGTACTCCAAAAATGTGGAATTTTTTTTGCAAATTTCTACTCGAAAATGGACCCTGAGCTAACCTGTAGTATTACATGTACTTTTGGATTGCCATGACTGCGTTGAATTTCCCTGACTTTTGTTAAAAAAAAACACCATATGTTCATTTTTTTATCATTACCCACTACTTTTTTTTTTCAAATAGCTATACTTTGAAGACAAATTCTTGGGCCCCCCCCCCCTTATCTACCTCGGGCCCGGGAGCAATGCTCCCCCTGCACCCCCCCTCTTCCTGGCCCTGCCCTATTGGATGGCCAGTTTCCGGGCTAGAGATGTTTTCGATCGCTACACAAAATAAACGAAGCAACGCCAGCAATTCAACTGGTGTTTGGGTAGGAGCACATTTAACTTGTTTCCAGTCGCTTGAAACTGGTGTCGCTTAGCGTTATTGCAGACGTGTACCGTACCACTCAGCGACACTGGAAAATTAGGAAACCAGTGTCGCTTAGTGGTAAGCATCTGCAATACCACTAAGCGACACCAGTTGCAAGCGACTGGAAACAAGTTCAATCGGCTCCTACCCTTTGAGCTAATCAAGGAGGGGCCCGGAAAGGATGGGAAAAACAGAAATTATTTAGGAGTGCTTTTAAACAGAAACTTGAAGAGCTTATTGGTTGAAAAAGTCGTTAGTCTATCTCTGTTTTTAAACAGATCTTGTGTACTTTTTGCGTAACTTACTTCACCGTATACACGACTGCCAAAGTACGGGTCGAGTCGTGCCGCTAATTGGTTCCGTAAAACATTCTCTATATTTGCGCTTACTTGACGACACGAGAGATGATGTCATAAAAATGACAAAGTCGCCTGTACAGTACTATACATTATATGGAGCTTAGTTATACCTCAATGGTAATTGCGCAGAAAAAAAAACTTCTATTAAATGGCGAGGTCAATGGCCTGCAGCAGCCTTTTTTTATTTAAAAAAAAAAAGAAAAATACGCCTACACATTCCCGTTTTGTGCAAAACCTTCGCTAAAGGACCTGAAATTGTAGGCACTTGGCCAGGTTACAAATAACGCCTCTTTAATTTCCTCGGTAGGGTAAATGTCCGCGTCATGAGAAATCAATTGTTATAAGCTTACATAATGGTTGCATGTTCACCAGCTAGACACATAATAGTACATGCATTAGAAGAAAAAAAATGGCCCCGGATGAACTTGTATTTGGAGATTGTGTATACCTAGCTATCGAGCTTTCCGAAATGTAAAGCTAACTCTACGAATTTTATACTTCAGAGCGGTCCTTTTTTCAAACAGGACGCACCTTTTTTAACGAAGTATCTAAGTCAGTTTCTGAAATATAACGCTCATGTTAATGATGATTTTAGCCATTTAGACCATTGCATTGACTTTCAATTGCCAAACAGGATGATTCACATTTTAGAATTTATCTAGTAACGTGCTTTTCGCTCCACGAAAAATAGCTCATGAAAAATGCATACCGATACCTGAGGTGCGTGCAGAAGTTGGATGAAAACAAATACATGAACATAAACAAGCTGAAATTTCATATTTCCCGCACAAATACGTCATGCGTGGTGGATAATGCGCATGCGCCCCGATGAGAAGCAGACGAATTTTCAGTCTACGAGTAGTACGAAGTAAACATTGCGGCAACGTAGTCTTTGCTATTTAATAGCGAATAAATAAAAGGATTTTAAGGTAAGGAGGTCTCGAATTCAGGTTCTAGGCTACCTGTTACGTCTTACCGATTTTAGATTTGTTATTGAGGGATATATGTATTTATATCGATATGAATTAAGTGGTATATGCATGACTACGTGCGATATCGCGTGGTCCAATATCTATGGTTTTGGTATGGTTTAATTCAAATAAAATTGACTTACTAAAAGACAGCATAACGTAATCTTCGCATGTCGTCCATCACCACATTATAACAATACTGATATGGTAACAGCGTGCCGATTTGTGCCGCTACAGGACGTACGCGTCCTGCGCACGTGGTAAAGGTTATAGTGCATGGTCGACCAGTGGTATTCGATTATATTTCCGCATTCATTTTAATTATGTTATTTACTTTTGAATGTGGCCTTCGTTTGGTACGTGACCCCCAGCGGAATGTCGTTTTCACAATGGATTAGGAATATCAGAAATATGATTTTCAATACTAAAATACATTTTTAGCATTGAACTGCCGTATGCATGGACAGAAAACGTAGCCTACATGTACAGTGAGGGGAAAAAGTCTTTCAACACCCTAAAAATGTCAAATAACTTAATAAATAATTACATTTTTGCAATGAAATGTTTATACTGAAACAAATGAAAGATAATCCAGACACTTTATGAAAATTTCTGCTTGAAACTATGAACATTAAATAAATTATAAAGAAAAATGGCAAAATGAGTGAGGAAAAAAGTAATTCAACACTGTAGGCCTACTTTAAATCCTGATTTATAATTTTAATTCTGTGTGAAGAGATGGTCTATTGCATCCGCATATGTTCTAGCCTTTATGGTATCATGACTAAAATGAAAATTTATATCACCTCTTTATTCCACACACTTATAACAGATGAAACTCATAACAGTGGCCCCTCCATGCTAAACGTACTCTATGGAGCAAGTTTTTTTCAGTAGAAAAGTGGCCGTGCATGGTTTTTTAATACCTGTGTTATGTGGAATATTTCTGGTCGTTTTCTGTGTCAAAACATTCTATGATTTTATTGCCAGGTGTTTGGAAAACATTTATTAAATCCCTTTTTCTTAAAAAATATTTTCCCAAGTACATCTCCCCTTTCCAATGGGGAGAAAGTACAGTGTTGAATTACTTTTCCCCCCAATCATTTCACTATTTCTCTTTATAATTTATTTAATGTTCATAGTTTCAAGCTGAAATTTTCATAAAGTGTCTGGATTATCTTTCATTTGTTTCAGTAAACGTTGCATTGCAAAAATGTAATTATTTATTAAGTTATTCGACATTTTTAGGGTGTTGAAATACTTTTTCCCCCTCACTGTTCGTAGGCCTACATATAACTAAAATTACGCCTTATTAGACTTGCCTCTAATTACCATACATGAATAAACGTAAAACTTGTCATGCATTACAATTCTATACAGCATAAGTGAGTGTTAATTTGTGCATAAAGAACCTGTATTTGGGAACGATGCTGGACAAAATTGTACACATGTAGTAATATTTATACAAGTATTTTTTTAAAAAAACGACCCCAATATTTCAAATTTCATTACAACTACTGTACCATATCAATGTTCCCTCCTAGCAATTATGCTGACAGACAACGTCAATTAAATTACCATGTTTTAAAAGTTTTAAGTGACCAACTGATGTAGAATATTAACCCTGAGCTGAAAATTTAATCACATGATATGCCTATTAGCTCTTCAAACTTCCACACAGCTTCTTCATTAAGTCAATTTTTTATAATACGAGACATGCCATCTTGGCCTTCTATTAATTTCTTTTTCGTGCATAGGTTTTAAGAATAAAACAGCAGCGCTGGCTTAACAACATGAAAAACCCAACTTCGCCGTACACACATTCCTTAGCTAATGCATTATGCATGATCCATTACACTGAAGAAAACATCCTCCTCCTAAAATAAACATTCCCAGAAACTATTTTTATACCAGCTACTGATTTAAACCACTCTTCTTGTAATCGGTGCCAAAAATCTAAACAATAGGCATACTTATAGGTGCCTGCAGATGGGTAATTATCGTTAGGTGGTAATTTCAACATAAACATCCATTTGCAGAGTAAACCTTGTTAATGTATCAGGATGCTTAATTGAATAATTTGAAGCGTAATCAAATCCGCTGCAAGTTATCTTTTCAATCTTACTAAAGTGGAGTGACTGATGAATACCGAAATGGTTCAAAACCCTGATTTGGACAGCTCCCAACGACGCTTTTACTTGTAGAAGACCAAATTACTTTTGATTCCCTTTAAATCATAATGAAACATTTACTCAACTATTAAGTTCACGTGGTAATAAAGATACTACTGCAGTCACTGCACTTTTTTTACATTCATAGCGATGGTATGAGGCAAGCTCAGGAAATTCAAAGATGTTAACAAGTTTATTTAGTATGTGCAGCACGACTACCAAATTAAAAACGAAAAATTCCCCTAAAGCCATTCTACCGCAAGTGTGATCATTCACATTTCTGGTTGGCTGAGGTTCATTGAAAAGGTAGAAGGGTCACTGGCCATTTGAGTAGGTAGGACTACTTGGGAGCGAGGCAAAAAAACTAATCTTAAAACATAGTTCCATGACGTGAAGATGTGCTGAACATTCTCATACAGCTTACGAGCAAAGTTAGAGTGCGCTAACTATGCTGGCAACTTTTTGCTTATTATGACGGTCCATGTACACGACTTCCAAATTCAACGTTTGAGATGTACACAATAACAAAATGTAGATATCTTCCATTAATGATAACAATGCGAATTCAGATATACAGTGCAATTAAAATGGCCACATTTAATTAGCTACTGTACAAGAACAATGAGTGCTGTCATTTACAAATGCTAAACACAGTTACAAACACTTGAAATTTTAAGTGGTTTAAAGGACGTATCAGGTCACGTATTATATATCAAGATCAGAGAACTTGTTTTCGCTATTGAGCAGACTTTACACTGGAACACAACATGTCAAAAGAATGAATCACAAGCTACATGATGTATGGTCAATGTTCGGGAAGCGTACTTGGATCATTTTCGTCATTGGCAAAAAAAAATTGGTACAGTTACCATGGTCTCCAAAGATTAAAACTCAAGCTAGATATGTATTCCAATTAGGTCACTAATTACACACGAAGATAGGCCTATGCTAAAATTAATTCAAAAAAGATTTTCTTGTCAGAAGTCATAATCAACACGAGCATATATTCACAAATTTTGATAAAGTTTTGAAGACTATTAGAATATTGAAAGCAATATTCAATTTTTTTTATTGTGTTGTGCAGGTACATGTAGGCCTACGGTATCAATGATAATTGAGGCACGCCTGTTTTTTGTCATTCTACTGTTCTATTAACCATTTAAATATCAAATTCAAACTCATAATTGTATCTTAGCCTACTGTGGCCTGTATGACATGAATGGATTTACTTAGCACAGCGTAACATCCAACAGAATTTTTTTGAAAATATAGAAAATACAAATTCGCAATACAATACATGTTTACTGCATGCATAGGTGTAGGCCTACTTATTTAATCCATATTATAAATCGATCATACACTGTACATGTAGACGGTTGGTTTACTTTGAAAGGCTTTTAATTTCAGGCTCGATATTCTATTATTAGTTTAATGGTGACTGGCACATCAGAAAGCAATTATCTTTCCAAGGGAACTTTTCCAAATGTCGGATTAAAGAATACAACTACAAAAAAAACCATACTGCAGTTGAAACATGGAGCCATTTGGAGAGCACAGGGAAAATGTACAATGTAGATGCAATGTTTTTACATCTTTATTTCATTTCTTCAAGATTCGAATTTCAAATGTTTAAATATTTCAAGATTACAATTTCTGAGTAAGGTTGCAAGTTTACTGAAGAAAATGTGCAAACTGAACATGTTTACAAGATTCATTACCAAAGCTCATCCAATCAAATGTAATAATGGAAATCATGTAATTGATATTTGTTTACACAGGCAATCAAGCATGTGACCTTAATTCAGTTGCAATGGTTGTGATAAAAATCACTGCTCTCATTACATGTACTGAAACCAAAGTACAGTACAAATCAAACGACTGAATTGTTGTAAGAAAACATCCTGCATTTAATTTGCTCTTACTTTCTTTGAACACGTTGCAAGCATGGCTGATTTTTATTAGTCACAACTGCATGAAACAACAACCTTGTGGGCAAACATAATTATGGTATATTAACTTCCGGAAATTTTGCATGCAAAGGGGCGACATACAGTACAGTGTAGCCTACTTCTTTCCGGTTGTGGCATTACTGTAACTAAACTACTTGCACAAATAATAAAACGAAGTACCATTCAGACAGCAGTGGGCAATAAACCTGACATGTTAGCCTTGGTTGGCAGTTGCTCTTATAATGAATTCAACTTTGCTAGACCTAATCTTGACTGCTTTGCCATAAATGTCTAGCTTATAGAAAGGAAGGAAAATAGGATTGCATCCATGTCCTTGAGTTGGTCACGTTTAACACTACTGCTTCTGCCTCTTGAAGACACGAACACTTGTGCCAATCCATACTGTATGCAATTACCTAAATGCCAAGGTCTGATTTCTTTTATAAGATCAAAACGTATTAAAAAAAGAATGGTGGGTAGTGCTTTAATTGAGCTAATCTTTTGGTTAGCTTAATAAATGTTTAACTGTATTGATAAACAATAATAAAGAAGAATAAAATTTGCATTTGCTTAAAATTGGGGAGAAATCCAAATTTTAAATGCTTATGCATTTTTCAAGGTTAAAATTTTATGTACGCTCTGCAAGGGTTTAAAACTTTAATCACCAAAGCAAAACTTTTTTTTTTTTTGGAAAAATCGAGAGCTGAAAGTCAGTCATTTTTTGTTCTTGTAAATAAAACTTTTCATCAGCTGTGGCCTATGTCAAAAGTTTCATTCAGCATGTTATTACTGTCTTTGTGGGGAAAGAGTTGCAACGAATGAGTGATTGCGAACCTGCTAAATCATTCTATGATATTCTTGCTGTACCTTTTATCACAGTGCAACAAAATTGATTTAACGATAACAGTCACTCTTCAAATCTCGAAAAATGGACAACTGTAGGCCCAACTCATTTTTTGATTTAATCATTTCAATTCAGTATGTTTTGTGATGATACATAGTAGCTATGCCATACCAAACCTATATTGAAAAGGAACTAGGGAAGAGTTGAGATCGAGGCAATAACGCACCCCTTATAATTTCAGCATATTGGCAAAGATATTACTGTACTAGTTTATTGAGCAAATTTGCAAGCATAAAATCCCTTCAACTAAATACACTGTTGAATTGGACGTTGAAATCTGCCATTCCACTTCTAGCATTCTAAAAAAAACGCTCTGCAAACTAAACCATCAGTTTCTTGCAGTTAAAAATAGACAATACGACAACTGCAAAAACACGAATTTGCAAGGGCATAAATGACAAAAGATGTGCTTCCTCACCTTTCCATTTTCATACCACAGTGAGGCGTGATTTCGAGATAGCACCTTACAGTCGAAAATGCCATTGTTAGGAGCTGGACGAGCACGAGCAACTGACCGTCCCACCTTGACTGGTTGATCCAAGACCAAAGTCCGTTCTTGAAAGGGATGCGAATTCGGTCGACAAAGTAAAACCGCTTTGGCCGTCATCCTGCACTCGTCCGCAGCTTTATCGTTGTCGTAGGGAATAGGTAAAGAAATCTCGAGTTCCAATGTCCCCAAGTTGGACGATTTCAACGGTACCAAATGCAAATTAACCATGAGAACAGCTGGCACCTCGGCCACCGCACTACATATTATCCCGATGAAATTATAATTGGATCTACAACTATTTTTAACACGCCAGAAATATTACACGAATTCCTTGTCTTGCAGGGATTATAGGCCTAACCCTAACTTCTTGAAAAGACGTATCCGAACCCCGGAAATTGGGAATTTTATGCCATTTTCATACCGCATCCATCGCCTTCGTAGCGTAGTTCGTTATCTCATCCATTTTTCTCTTTCCTCGATGAATTACAGTAAAGTAACGCGGGGAATTTAGCAGGAAAATTTCAGTTTCGTAGGCACAAATTTCGCACATCCATTTTTAGATTCCAGCTGGCTAGCAAAAAAGCTAACCTCGTCCCCCTTTTCCAACGTGGTTCACCTTGAGACAGATTCGCCTACTAAGAAATAAGCCACACTAGAATAAATATCACAGCTAGTTTAGTTTAGTTTAGTTTAGTGATAATCATCGCGCCGAAGCCTTATGATGATTTAGGTGGATGTCACTGAGAGAGAAAAAGGTGGGT
>JAQGBX010005627.1:0-13428 GCA_034698745.1 Megaphyllum sjaelandicum
ATTTTGATTTGTTATTCAGCTTTAAAAAATGTGTAAGTAATATTGTTATAAACAAATTAAAACATTACCTCTAAGCAAAACATTTGTAGAAGTACAAAAATATATAAATGATATATACCAAAAACACCAAATAGTTATATAGCCTACATACATGAACTCATGGGTCTGATTTATTTTTAAATATATATTCATAATTGCTTTACTATAAATGTTTTAGTTTTTAAATAAATTAAGTTATATTCAAAATTATTTTTTATAAAGTTGAATAGGACTTCAAATTTTTGCATAAATGAAGTATGTTTGCATGTTTGCATAACATTTTCATAACATTTGCATGTTATGAAGTAGTAATTTAATTATATTCATGTACAATGTAGCTTATTTCTATAAAATACACGTGAGCATGTATAACATTTTTGAATAGCAAAATAACATTAGTAAAATATACATAAAATCCAAAGTAAAAAATATGTTTTTTAAACCAGCTATGTCTTAATAATTTATGAAAATTTTAATAATTGTTTTGATGTTTTACTTATAATGAT
The DNA here is from genome assembly GCA_034698745.1 of Megaphyllum sjaelandicum. Classification (NCBI taxonomy): domain Eukaryota; kingdom Metazoa; phylum Arthropoda; class Diplopoda; order Julida; family Julidae; genus Megaphyllum; species Megaphyllum sjaelandicum. The sequence goes on from JAQGBX010005627.1 coordinate 546, forward strand.
ATTATGAAAGTTACACGAAAATATATTTTATAAATTTGTTTGTTAATGACATTGTTAAGTTTTTCTACAATTTAATATACAAGATAATATAAATAATTTAGGGAAATTCTACCAGACAAAAATTCAAGAATTTATGTTTCCGGTATTACAAAAAAGATTCAACATAAAACAAATAACAATAAAAATTTACGGTAATTTAAAAAAATTATATATATGTGAGAGCTTTACACTACTTCCTCATTTATTTTGTTATTTTTGTGCTGAATATAGCAGAGGACAAAAAGTAAATTTTATACTAGAAGGTTATTCAGAGGATCGAAAACAGCCAGCTAAATTCAATGTTTATTTACATCCAGGTAAATGATATTTTTAATTTCATAATCAATATTTAAAATTTTGAAAATGTTCGTTTTTATGTAAATTTCTCATAGCATTTACGTTTACTCGTAGATTCGGTTGGGTACAATGCTGACCTCCATATTCGTCTGTCCATTCTGGAAACTGATTATACGAAATATGCCTTAGTTTCTGGTTGCAGTGATCAATTTCCTGGTCAAGGTAAAATATAATACAATTTGGATTTTACGGAAAATAATAATAAAAACTGCCTGCTTAGATTTGGTGCTAATAACAGATTTTCTTTGACAAATGTTTTTTATTGTACAAAATACTTTGCCAAATTTGTCAAGTGCTAATTCATTATTGTCAATTTTAGTTTATGCTTGGATTGCGTCAAAAAGCAAAACCTTACCCCAAACAACTCTGAAAAAAAATTTACGATAATTTATCCAAATATGGCTTACAGGAGAAACACTTCATCAAAACTGATCAACAAAACTGTCAACGTAAGTGTACAATTTCTATTTTCTAAAATGTTTTTGACAACTTCATAACAAGAAAAAATAATTACGTAATTCCGTAATTATTAACAAAATTATCAACAAATTAATGAACTGAATTACATGTATTAATAAATAAACTAAATTGACCAATAGATAAATAAAACAAATAAAAATTAACAATACACCTTACCATAACTAATTACCAAATTAACTTTCTCATGACTAATTTACGAAATATACTTTTTAATAAATAATACCCATAGAAATATTTTCATCATTAATTAACAAATTAACTTTCTCATAACTTATTTCCAAAATATATGTAAATTTTTCATAACCGATTACTAAAATAAGTTTCTCATCATTACTTACCAAAAAAACGTTTTCTCAACTGATTACCGAAATAACGTTATCACAGCTGATTAACAAAATTATTTTCTCATAACTAATTACCAAACTTAATTTCTTATAAATAACTACCAAAATAAATTTCTCATAACTGATTACGAAATATACTTTTTAATAAATAATTCCCTTATAAATATCCTCATCATTAATTAATAAATTTACTTTCTCATAACTTTCTGAAAAAAAAAACGTTCTCATAATTAATTACCAAAATAACTTCCTCATAATTAACTACCAAAATAACTTTCTCATAATTAACTGTTAATTTATTAAGTTATAAAAAAGTAAATTTACTTTTATATACAAAGTGTAAAACGCTATTGATATGAACACAACATTATAAAGAAGGACAAAATTATGAAAATATGAAATTTGTATTAAAAACTACATGCAAACCATAACTATAAAGCATTTGATGATTTGACTATACATGGATTTAGTTATTGAATTAAAAAAAACCTGCAATTGAGAAACTATTTTTCAGCAACTCCAAAAAAACTATGCACCCCCAATCCCTGCAAAAATGGCGGAAGATGTTACGTAAGCGAATCCGGAAGTGAAGAATATTACTGCAAATGTCCATTTCCAATGGGTGGACAACACTGCACAGGTTGAGTAGGCCTACTCATAAACTGCCCCAAATATCTTAAAATATATATTATAAAAAATGTGTTTATTGACAATATGACTTAATTTTATGTTTAAAGAGCTCGTGTGTGGCCAAGAACGTTGTTACCAAAACGGAAGTTTGGTCATTTGCATTTATAACGAAAAAAGCAGCACATTCGCAGAAGGCAAAAGTTATTGCGAGAAGAGAAACATGTCATTGGTCAAAATACCAGACCTAAAAACTCACGAATTTATCAAAGGAACTTTGAAGAAAATGTACTCAGAAGATGACAATCCCAAACATTGCTATTACAACGGACTACAAAGGGCCTCTGAAGATAATAAAAACTTCCTCTGGACTGATGGAAGTCCACTCGGAAGTTTTCGACCATGGGCAAGTCTAGATACGACCGGTAAATGCGTGTGTTTGGTATCTACCGAGGACTTTAATTGGGACATTGACCCTTGCGAAGTTAGTAGCAGTAGTTGGCAATATTACTTCATATGTGGTCAAAATTTTGCTACTTAAAAATGTTTGCTACGCTGCCATCTTGGCACCCATTCAATGCTTTGTGTTAAAGTTTAGAATTAAATTATTTTTACTTCATTAAATGAATTTGCGTGTCTGTGATACTGTCTTATCAGCATATTTATAAAATATTATAATCTTTAAATATAAAGAAAAGATGTTTGTATGTATATTTGTGGAATAGTGGGCGAAAAGTTGCTCCATGAAGCGCCTTTGCTGAATTGGTATGGGGGCGCTGCGGTCATGATTCGTTCATTAGGCCTGTGTGTCAAAGAGAATTTAAATCACACTCGGATATATGAATAAATGTATAGCCTATTTATAATATTTAAAAAAATTAATTCAATTTTTCAAACAAAAATGCTGATCATTAGATTAAAAAATATTGTATATTTTAATCATATCAGTAGCTATCAGTAGCTGTTAAAATACAGTAATAACCATATTTTACACACCATTAAACTAATCTGTGTGTAAATTAAAGGGAATTTGAATCATACTTTAAGATTTAAATAAATGTATATTTATAAGACTTATAAAAATGAATGCAATTTATCAAACAAAAATGTAGATAAAATTAAAACATTTACTCCATTAAATAAATCTGTGTGTATCTATTAAAGATTATTTAAAGCACACTATAAAATATGAATAAATGTACAGTTTATAGTTAAAAGAATTTTAAAGATAACTACAATTTTTCATAAAATGTTGCTAAACAATAGTTTAGAAATGATAGTTTCTATGAAATTTTTAAATAAAATCTCTAACTCTTATTTGAAAATAAATGCATTTTTTAACTTTTTGCTAATTGTTGAATTTATTTAAATTTGCTACTTGATATGCATTTCACAATGAAAATTTCTCTCGATCTCAACAAAATTTCAAATTTCTTTTGTATATGGAAGGATATATCTATCTATCTCATCGATTAACCCAATTCCAAAAAAAATTAATTTTAATTTCACATTTCAAATGTTATTATATTTTTTATGTGTATATTATGGTTATCTGCAAATGCATCATCGGTGACCTTTTGAAGGTCATTTGAGTTGGTTGGCAATCTCAAAGTCATGACCTCGTGTTACATCCGCGTGTACGTTAACGTAATTGTTACGTAGTTATTGCAGTTTGGGACAGATCAGTTACATAATTATCACAGTTATTTATAGACCATCATTAAAACTTTTAGACTATTAATTATCTTAAACATGCCGTTAAACATATCTCATACAAGTGTACATTGTAGCTACAAGACGGTTTTTACATCTTTAAATTTCACATTTTCCAAATAATGAAAATATCACCTTTTAAAATAAATAAAAACTATTACAAGATTTTAAAAATTTCATTCAAATTTTCAACAATTTTTTTTTGTAAACTATATTTGTAAAAATGTGTAAAATATAGTTTACAATTTTTTTAAAAAAATGTAAATGCAATTTTTTAAATTTTGTAATAGTTTTTAAATTTTAAAAAGGTGATAATTTTGATAATTTGCATGAGTTTATTCAATGGAGTAAAATGCTTTAATTCAAATGTTTGAATACCAAGTCTTCAAATATACTTATTAATAGAATTACTAAATTAAATTAAAAAAAATTACATTTGCCTGATTCTCTGGCATAACTTCCACTATTTTGGCAGGGATTAGGGTTGCAAAGTTTTTTTTTTCAGAAATTCGCGAAAATATTTTTTTTACAGAAATTCGCGTAAATAATATTTTTTTCAGAAATTCGCGAAAATATATTCTGCAGAAAGTCAAGAAAATATATTTTTTTTTCTCAGAAATTCGCGAAAATATATTCTGCAGAAAGTCAAGAAAATATATTTTTTTTTTCAGAAATTCGCGAAAATATTTTTTAAGAAATCCTTTATTAATATGAATTCCGACCACTTGATGCCCAAGATGTTTAAGAAATTCCACAAAATATTTTTTTCAGAAATTCGCGAAAATATTTTTAAGAAATTCTGTAAAATATTTTTTTCTGAAATTCTCGAAAATAATTTTTTCCAGAAATTCGCAAACATATTTTTTTCAGAAATTCGCAAAAAACAATTTGTAAAAAAATGGCGAAAATGTTTTTCAGAAATTCGCAAAACGAGCATTAAAAACGACATTAATAATCAAGAATATTCTTAACTGAATTATTCTTAATTATTCTGAATTATTCTTATCTGAATAATTAATTGAATTATAAAAAAAACATTTACAACGTTGGTATTTGCATGTACTGTATATCCTTAATTTTATATAACTTTTTTTTCTAAATATATTAATTTTAAAACTACTTTGAATATTTTAAAAAGGCCACATTTAAAAATTATATAAAGTTAAGGGTTAAGTCAATTATTTTGAAAACGTAAAACAATGGTTGTAAGATTTTTAAAGATACATGTATTTTCAAAAAATCACCACACTGCCACATGAAAGAGATTAAAACTCAATGCTAATCTGGACAGACGGACTTGGAATAGAGCACGTATCTCTGAATTTAATAATACATTTTGAATTTAAGGAAATGACATTGAAAGGACGACCGAGATATACTCTTTAAAAGATTGAATCCTTTGATGAAATCTCCAATAAACGATTATCCTTGAAATTCATATGCTTTATTATGCACTTCAAAAAAAAAAAAAAAAAATTCAATTCGGTACCCTACAGTCAGCAAGTAAATGCCATGTGGTAGGGGGGATTGCCAGTTGCAGGAGGAACCCTACTAAGCTGACACTCCCAATATGGTAAACAAGAGGTTTCCAACCAATAACTAAACATCCTGAAGGTGCATGCTGTTCTTGGGGAGGTTATTCCACTGTCTAATAACCCGCACAAAGAAGGACCAGTAGTACGAGTCTGTCTTAGCACGTAACTTAATCACTCTCATTATTTCTTAAATAAACAATATAATTAATATCTCTCATTATTTTGAGGTAAATATGAAAAGAAAACGTTTTAATACTGTGGCTACGCCAATATTTTTTTTTTTTTTCTAAAACATTTCGTTCCAATTTTTTTGGAACGATGGCAATAGCAATAGCTATTGCAGCAATGTTTTATTACGGTTTTAATTATTCATTCGTCGTAACAATGTTCACTCGTTAAATATATCGTCCATTATTGGAATTTATTATAGCCCTTCGAAGCTCCTATACAAGTAGTTTAGCGAGTGCAGTAGGCCTATATTTTGTACAATATACTGTACAAGGGTCGTTCATTAAGTTACCGTGAATTTTGCACCAGTTAACTCTTGATGAAATATCCCCTAGAGTAATGGAACCCATGCTTAACATGCTGAGACCAAAATGCAGGACGGGAAGGAAACTAACTCTGACCAGTGCTACCAGGTTGCGCATCCTTGCTTCCCCTGACTATGTGACCAGATGGTGCAGCATGCGCAATTCCCTATAGCTTCATCAGATTCATCTGTAGTGCTGCCATGTTGTTTTTTTCCAGTGGCCAGAGGTTAACTCTGCCTACTTATTGGGTTAACCTTTCTCTTCATTTTTTCTCTAACCCGTGCTTGTGCAATACAACGGTGGGTTAACCTAGAATTACCCATTAGGTTAACAATAGGTTATTCTAAACTTCTGTTGGTGCAACCGGCCCTTAATGTTATACGTTCAGGAATGATGGAAGAATTTTTTCAACAAATTTCACTAAATGTTCGCCCCAAAATGGCGAATTTCATAGCCTAAAAAGTCGTAATTCTATAGTTTTATGCTAGATTGTCTCAAATTCAAATCGAAACTCGTTGCTGAATTCCAGGGCTTTTATAACTTAATTGCTGGCATTTTTCAGCCTATGGCTCGGGCGCACGCCATACACGTGTAACTTAATGCTTGCAATGGCCAAATTAATTAAACATTACGATTTTTATCGCAATTAACGCTTTTTTTCTCCTATACCAACGAGCGGGGATTTTACAGGGGGCAAAAATCCGCGCTATGCGAGGGCCATAAAAAGCAAACATTTATTACTTCCTGTATTTATATCATCTGTCTGAAGCCTATAGCCCGCTAAAAATGCAATTGTTAACTAGTTTTAATGACACGCGTGTTTGCCTATGCACGTGTCCCTGCGTTTTTATTGTTCTTATTACCGTATACAAATGGCCAAATAATGGCGACTGGTTTTGGGGGTGTAAAAAGTGGTTCTGCAAAGTCTTTTTCCTAAAGTGTCGTGAAAGGGTGGTAAATGCGAACGCTATGCAGCATCGCAATTAGCTGATAGCCAAGGCGATTGTTATTCCCCCCCTCCTCCCCCTCCTTTCCTTTGGGACCATTCAAAAAGGATGTCCATACAATTCTTTGGACAATCTGCTTCCGACAATCCCTTGTCCGCGTTAGGTTCATGTCATTCTTAAATATACATGTATCTTGAAAGCAACACCACGTCCATGTGGCAATTGTTTTCGAATTTCAAGTAATTTTCCACATGTTTGAAAAATCATGGTTTATTTGCTGCAATTTTTTTGAAATGAAATGTTCTATTTTTTTTTTGCAATTTTTCCTACAAGTCGAATTATTTTCAGTTTAGTATTTTGATATTTAATATCGAATATTTTTAAAATGTGCATGAATGTGCACTTGATTTTTGGATCCACCTGAATCTTATGAAATTCGACAGCAAATTGCCTCATGTGTCACACTTTTTAGAAAAATGTTATGGCCAGCGCACACGAGGCAATTTATTGCCGAAATTCTGGCTAATTTTGCGTGTTCGGAAAGTCGAGCGCTGAAAGTAATTCGATTCATTAATGTTTTTTAAAAGGGAAAAATTGAAGCATTTCATTTATCATAATTATAGCAGCAAATAAAACATGAGTTTTTTAAATTAGGCTACATATCTTTAATTTTCAGAAATGTGACAAAAAATTGACTGGTGTGAATTACGACCTTTAGAAGGAAAAATCCGTTTGGACGAAACATTGGAAATATACTATATATATTTCTCGAAAATGGTTGACCACACAATTGCTTCTGTAGAAATGTTCCTGTGCTTTTGTCGTTAATTCAAGCAGTTTATCAAAACCATTTTCACTTATGTTTTTTTTAGTTTTTCTCATCTCTGAGCGGCATTCGTGAACATTAAAAACCATTAATTTAGTGTGCTTTCATAAAGTAAAGATGTTTCAAGACTGTTTATGATCAGCAATCTTTTGTTGGCCAGTCGAGTTTAGCGGTAATCTTGGGCTTGGTAATGACCATTGTTTCCTCTGTCGACGCGTCTTATTGCTCAGATTTGTGACTGCTGTCCGTAAAAAAGGGTTTTTAATCGTGAAATATTAAAGCGACGTGCACGCCCTCTTGCTAAGCCAATTAATGTTTCAAGATGGTGGAGCCACGTGGCGTACATTTTAAATGATTATTTATGTCTAAAGTATACATTGTATATGGATAATGAGTGATATTGGCAATAGGTTCTGATATTATATAGGGGCAATTTAGTGACGATTATTTTTCAATTTCTGGTGATACGTCAGGTGATAACGTCGTGTTTTTGTAATTGGAAACTGAGTAATATATGATAATATTACCCGACTGTTTATATGTACAGGGTTTTTACCGACCTGAGAAGTCAGGGAAAGTCAGGGAAATGGCCAGTGGTCAGGGAAAATCACTGATTTAAACAATTTGTCAGGGAAATCAATAGTAAGGCATCAGATAAAAGATAGTGGACTGTGTTTGAACATTTAGTGAAAATAAATCACGTTATTTATTATTTCGTAGCAATTGTGTATTATCAATCAGCCTTGGTATGAATCAAGTAACGTTAAATAGCATAGAGATAAGAAACGAAACCAAGTTAGCGATGCCGGATCCGGATCAAAAGAATGGTTTCTCGCAGGGGTCACTTTCGTCTAGTTCAAACCCCAACGATACAGTATGTCAATAGTTAAACATATCACATTCAAAATCAATTAGTTGGTGTTTTTTTTTCTTTTGTTAAACAGCATATCTGAGGGCAACCAAGAAATTATTTACGTTTCCTTGTCTTGTTACGGTAGTTGTGATAGTTGTAACTCGTAGTTGTTCGAGGACATTTTCATGATTATAGTTCATGCATTTTATCTCGACAAAGTTGAGCTGAAATGTTAAGTTTGTTAAAAAAAAAAGGTGTTGATTAAGGGTGTTCATTAAGTTTGCGCCATCATTTAAAAAAACTTCTGTTCGGATTGCAATGAAATTTGTTGTAAAAATTATACAATTTCTACGCCTATTTTAATATTAAAAGTGGCTTAAATTAATTTTATAACTCGACTTGTACTGACGAATGCCAGCGCCGATGGTCGAGTGGGTTACGCGCTTGCCTCTCGATCCTAACTAGCGGGGTTCGCTCCCCGGTCGAGGTCGGTGAGAATTTTGAGGATGTGCAAAATTCTCTAAGTGGCGGCTCTTTCGGATGAGAGTTTAAACCGAGGTCCCGTGTAGATCCCGTTTGATCTCTGCACGTTAAAGATCCCTCATGTGGGGTGGAAGTCCCCCCTCGAGGCAAAATTTCCAGGTATTGGTGACGCTGACACATCCCCTGGCGTTGGTGTTTAGTCCTCGTGTGCAGAAGTAGGCCAACGTTAAAAATCCACAAACCAACCAACTGACGAATGTTCAGGTTTGGTTTCTCGTAGTGATTCGTGAAATAGCTGAATTAGTTAACGATATTTACTACCATCCCACGATTGCCACTCACTTGCTAGTGAACAATAAACTCTTGATCGTTTTTATTACCAAAAAATTATTTTGGTTATCTTTTTAAGTGATTTTTGCTTGCCCTATTACATACCTTTAAAGACGAAAAACATAGGAGTACGTCTTCGCAGAAGTCACATTTTTCAAGTTAACATCCCAACGATATCCTCCATAATAAGAGCACTTTACTTCGAGGTGGGCGTGATGTTCCTTAGACGAATCTTGCAGCCATTTAGTATAATTTGTACAACCCATGTTGTTATCTGAAAAAAGACATAACGTTCTTATATCGATGTTCATAAACTACGTGAACTACTTAACTACTATAGTTGTAACGCGTACTTTTTCGAGAACTAAAAATTCATGCATTTTATCTTGACAAAAGTTGAGCAGAAATTTCAAAATTTTTTACATATACATTTAGGAGGGTGTTCATTAATTTTCCGCCATCATTTAAAAAAAATAACTGCTATATGGATCTTAATAAAATTGTTTTATTCAATCATTCAATTAATTTCTGCACTTAATTCAATATTAAAAGTTAAAAGTGGCTCAGCAGCGTTTAACTTTTGAAGGCATCTCAGGACTAGCTAGCAGTGGATTGGTCAATAATGGATGACGTTTACACGGATTTCTCTACCAAATTTCATTAACATCCGTGTTTCTGTTTTGTTTTTTTATGATTGCACAAACTAAATTAACCCCCCAAAAACGTAAATTTAGTTATACATGTATAGTATAACTCGAGATTTGTATTGACGAATGTTCAGGTTTGGTTTCTCGAAGTGATTCGTTAAATAGATGAATTTCTTAACTGACCATCGTACGATTGCAACGTACTTGCTAGTGGACAAAGAACTCAACTCAGTATTATACTATTTTTTTATTATTACTTAAAAATAATGTTGGTTTTTTTAAGTGATTTTTGCTTTTCCTATTACTTACCATGAAAATGGACTTTCAATCGAGTACTCGTCAGCGGATTGAAAATTCCTTCTTCAAGAGTGGTCAAAGCGTTATTGCTCACGTCGATATATCGCAGCCTCTTCAAGTTCTGGAAGGCGTTTTTGGCGATGTATTTTATACCGTTGAAGGAAAGGTCCAGCTCCTCCAGCTGCGGGACTCCTTCCAGCCCGTTAAAACTAGTAAGTTTGTTGAAAGTAAAACTCAGTCTGATTAAACTGGTTAGTCCGTAAAATGCCTCGGATGACACATCTTCGATGGCGTTGCTGGACAAATCCAAGTCTTTCAAGAGAGAGCAGTTGGCGAGTACCATTTCTCCGATTCTTTTCAGGCCTTTGCTATAATGGATGATTAGCTGAATGAGGGTATCGCAAACGGGGCTGATGAGACCTACGGGGAATTGGGTTATATCGGCGCTAGATAATTCCAATGACTTTACCGGATAAGGTAAAGGGGCTAAGAAGTTGGCCCGGAATAAATCCGAATCACTGCCTATGATAAAGACACTCAAATGGACGTTATCGGAGTCACTGGTGTCCATCTTTTGCAGGTATTCCTGGACGTGTTGTAAATTAAAATTGAATGCATCGGTACTGCGTGTGCATTGTAATTCAATGCGTGTTTGACCGGCGGAAGGGAAATAATAATGGTACACATCATAGTAGAATTTGCACCCCCATTCCTTGTTACGTTTTATTGTTAAAATTTCTCGATCCGAGTCGTGTTTCAGGAAAGTTGCTGTAATTTTGGAAAACAAATCAAGCTCAGGTGTGAGATAGTAGCTAGATAATGCATCGTTAGATCGTGAATGATTTCCTAATAGCCATATCCATGGAGCGATCATTCGTTGAGGGAATGGACAGTGGCTCAGGTCGGTGTCGCTGAGTGTTGTATTCTTCAGGCTGCATGTAGCCATTGTAGGTCTTATCCATTTTAAGTCTGATATGCGGTTTGAGGACCAATCTTGCAGCCATTTTACTGAACAGTCGCAGTTCAAAGGATTACCTAAAAATGTAAAAGATCGAGTGTTAATTCTTATTATATCGATGGGCGTATAAATTGTGCATTGAATTTGGCAGCTATTGAAGAGTGTTCAAATTTAACTCCAGAAACAAACAAAAAAAAATGTAGAGGTGAAATCGATGGGAAGATTGAGGTACCACTCACATCGAAAAAAACTTTAGAAATATATTTTTAGTAATGTATTATTGTAATAATAAATGTTTTTTTTAAATACATTTTAAAAGTTATTCAAAATATGTATGGATTAGAACATTCCAAGTTATGTCAAAATATATTCTAAAATTATGCATAATATGTTTTTAAATGCATTTTCAATACCGTATAAAAGATATTTTCATTAAAATATATTTAAAAAAATATTTATATTAATGTAAATACATTGTAAATCTATTTTGCCTTTAAAAAATGTATTTTAAATATATCACGAGGTATTTTTATTTCGATGTGGGCATGTACTGCCTCGATTGAGTCTCAGAGTGAACCAACAAAATACTACACTCGTAAATCCTTCATCATAATTTGATTAATAAATGGAAACTTATAAAAGGGTTCGATGACCAGTTTCGATTCATTATTTTGTCATTTTGCGCAATTAAACATATCGCTTAATTAAGATGTGGAATAATAAACTAAACGCTTAGTTGCACATTAAATCTCACAACATGGAGTAAAAAAGTGTTGAAAAGTTAGGGAAATTGTAATTTGGAATTTCGAAAGCCTGGGTAAGCGACTCGAAGAGTGTTGACTCGTCCACTACTACCTACCTCCCAAATCGAAATACACGAGGCTATTGGTCAGCGGTTTAAATATACTTTCTTCCAGGGTGCGTAATTTGTTATCGTTTAGCATGAGGGTGAGCAGGCTGGTCATGTTCTGGAAGGCGTTTTTATCGATGTGCTCGATATAGTTGATGCCAAGATTCAAATGGCGGAGCTTGGAGATTCCTTCTAAGCCATGGAAGCTGGTCAGTTTGTTATGCCTGACACTCAGTTTCTCCAAGTTACTTAAACCGTACAATGCCCGTGGCGACATGTCTTCGATCCCGTTCCCATACAAATTTAGGGATAGCAAGCTCGGACAGTGGCCGAATGCGTTTTCTGTGATGAACTTCAATTCAGGGTTGTATACTATTCCCAGTGTGGCGAGGGTACCGCAGGCTGAGGCGATAAGACTTCGAGGGATTTTGGTTACATTACACTCGAAGAATTTGATTCCCGTTACTGGAAGATTTTCGAAGAAGTCTGGCGGGAATAATTCCAAATCACTATCCTCGAGGGCGAATTCCAATTCTTTGAAGGACTCGTGTGCCGTAACATCTTTCAGGTATTGATGGGCACATCGAACTTTCTCCTCGGTGGTAATGTCAAAGCATGTTACGAGAAAACGAGTCTCGAAATGGTATCCGCACCAATTTGACATTACGCTGCAGCTACATTCGTTGTCTGGAGCCTCTTGTCCGAAAGTTTTTTCCAGAAGAGCTGTTTGAAAAATCAGCAAAGATAGCAAGAACATATTTACTAAGAATGCAGCCATTGCTTGGGATGACCAACTGGAAGATGACCGACTGTAGCTGATGGAAGATTGCGACTCGATGTCAAGTTGTTATCCTCGCGATGTAAGAAGTGTTCGTTATGAAGTTATGAAGTGTTCGTTACGATTATTTTTACATTTCTGACTCTATGCACGATGAAGACACGTGAAAACTTCCTGTTTTTGTTATTGAAAACGGAATGATATGGTAATAGTAGGGAATTTTTGGGTATGGTAAACAAATACCGTAACATCGACGGTATTTGTTTACCGTATGGCATATCGTGTC
>JAQGBX010005628.1:0-13426 GCA_034698745.1 Megaphyllum sjaelandicum
AAGGAAAGAATAATAAAATGACCCATTAAACGTGAACCCTGTTTATTAATATTAAGAACTGCAGGATAATAAGGTTACGGAATGGCAAGTTCGTGCAATAATTTCGACTTAATTTTGCTATTTACTTATAAAATGTTGCGCTATCCAGGTTTTAATTACTTAGGAGATTAATGCAAAGTGCACGCATATGTAAGACAGCTGATTTTTTTTGCAAAGGAAATGCATGAGTAAATTGCCAAAAAAGATTATGCAGATGTTATGCAACATAGAAAAAGTATCTTAAATTTGTTTAAAAAAACATGAAATGTAAACCGGAGTTATCGTTAATCTACTCATGAACAGCAATTAATACGAGGGCAAATTTATAATTTTTTGTATGCAGTATTTTTTTATTAAATCAATTTATGGCAACCTCATTTGAAGAATTTTTATCCAAGATTTTTGTCAATTCTTGATTGAAGCATTTTTAATTTTCAGTTTTAATGAGGTATTAAAATCCGCAATTATACATGCATAATAATTTACTTTAAATTAAATTGCAAACTTTAAAAAATCCTTCTCAAGATTTGTATAATGGCTGATTCAAGCAGGATAGGTTTTGATGGTTTAATTCAGGATAATCATCGATTTCACTAATCAAAGTTTGGTGTATTGGTACCCCCCTTTTCCCTCCCTAAAATGCACTGTAAACAAAATACCTGTTGAACTGATCTTAAATCATCGTCTAAAATTGAAATGACGGATCTAATTAGACTTTGACCAATTAAGGGCACTGCGAATGTTAATCAATTGCATCAGTGTTATAATCGCGATACGCCCTTATTCTGAAGTTCATAAAAAGGAAATACTAAGTTAACGACTTGTTTGTTCATTTTTGGTGATATCATTGTCATGTTCCAGTATAACTTAAAATGTCCATAAAAATGACGCTTAACCGTTAAATCAAGTCACCAAAAATCCCCATTAACGTTTCCGTCATTTTTTTCTACTTCTATTATCAATTAGCCATCAATTATACGGAGCACGTTCGTGCAAATACCAGTTAACAGTATAACCAAATCCAGAAACGAGTATTTGAATGAAAGGCAAATTTGACAGCAACCAATTCAGGTAAAACATCTAGTGAGCAGCAAATTAAACATGAAATAGTAAAATATATTCCGTAGTCAGCAGCAAAAACATCAAATATAAGCGCATACACTTACATGGTTGAATTGCACAACTTCAACAACAAGACGCCATTTGGTATTTAATGAAGCATTAAATTGTTTTCGACTTTTAAGGTTAGTTAGCAGTTTAGTGATAGCCTAAAGTCGGTATTTTTATAATGCTAAAAGCGACCTTATGAGAAGCAACAGTTTTATGGCCTGTATGGGTCGAGGATAGATTCGACCATATAATTTGCCACAAATAAAACGAAGATATAAAAAAGCAAGAATGCTTACATGTACATGTAACTTTCTAAAAAAAAAAATTCAGGCAACTTTTAAATAGAGACTTGTAAAAAAGGGTATAACCTAGTCAACTGAATGTGTGTCCGTCATTTTGGGTAATCCATATTTTTTTTCCTTAGAGTTGTTTTCACAACTCTTCAAGATTGATGTTGCATTTTTGGGCGACCCCTACAATGATAACAGCACGAAAAATCATGTTTTTCAAGAATTATCTCGAAAACTTGAAAGCTTTTTTCTCAGGTTTTACGCTCCATCGACTATGGGAAAAAAAAACACATATGAAATTGGCATTCATGTTGTTTTACACGTTTGTTACAGTTATCTAAAAATCTATCTTTCACGAGCAAATCTGTAAAACAAGTAGTTTTTCGTGAATTAACACCCCCTACTCTCTAGCATTTAGTAGGTGATAAAAATTCATCATAGATGGCGCTGGCTGTTGAAATGCCTGGCGCATTTAAGCGTGTGGTTTGTGATACAATTATGGAGATCCATCCATTAACGATATACAGCGGGCAATGATTTCCTAGACTTCGAAATGTCCTTCCTGAGGCATTTAGTGATGGTCAAGACGAATGTATGAATGAGCCGGCAAGCAGTAGAAACTTTCCGATCTATAGGCGCCATCTATGATGCGTTTTATCATCATTCGAATCTTTTGATGTGCCAAGAGCCTGTTGAGTACATGGTGGATCAGTCGAAACAGAAGATTGATATGGCCGTGGACACTTAGCAGTGTAGCTATAGTGAGGTGGTGGAGTAAGTGAAAATGACTATACATGTAGGTATTAATACCTGTCTTAATAGCATCGCCAATATGAGTCCATTAACCAAAGTTAAGCTACCATTCAGTTCAGTTCAACTCTGTGCTATATTTCTAAAGATTTTTCATGAATGGGAAATCTTTCCTGGCACCAATTTCCAATCAATGATCACTACGAGACAGCGGCATTTCCATTGTCAGGAGTTGGTTTTGACCGCACATAACCGCAATGCGCTGCTCAGAGGCTTTTTCCAAGCATGATGTCCACTATTGAGAAACAGTTAGAAGCTCTATTTTCATCTTCGGACAACGCCCTCCATAATTATCATGGAACTGAGCAATACCTCAATGGGTCACTGAACCCCATTTCAAGACCTTTTCCAAGAACTGCCCCAATTATACGTGTTGCGGGATTGGGGCAGGAGATGACACTTGACACCCCCCCTGCAAAAGGAGATGGAAAAATAGCAATTTGGGAGCAAACTGACCAGCACGCAGCGGTACGGCCGGTGGTCATCTACTCTCCCTTTCTATTTTACTGCAGGCAAAAGATTTCGAACATGCATCTGGCAATTTTGAAGGATTAGTTCCAACTCATGCTCCACTCCTTATTCCCGTGAATTTCATACTGATTATTATGCTCGATTTACTTCAGTTGCCTTTCTCTGCAAATCACCACCAAAGGGAGGTGGAAATAAATCACATGATTAGAAGTGGAGAGAAGTACATGTACATTTCCTTGCAGAAATTTGAAATGTTCCTTTAAAGATGAGACATGAAGTGTCTTAGTTGATTTGTATTGAAAAGTGGTCAATATTTTTTTTAAAAAAAACTAAAATAACTGTAAACATAGGTGGTAAAAATATAATGGATCCCACTTTATCACGTGACGTTTCATTCAATCCATTGGCGAAAATTACCAGGAGCTAGGCACGTTCTTAAATGGTTCTTTTAAATATTGATTCGATGAAAAGATCACGTGGTGCAGCCAGATACGTAACTGTCTATTTAGATCCATTTTACGTTTGGATGAATTTTGCGAAAATACCAAAATCATTGGAAAATGATCGGATTAACCAGGGAATTACAATGGAACGATACAAACTAGTGAGTTTGTTCCGATCTGTTGGACTTTTTGAACTACACGAAAAAGATGAATCAAATTTATGAAATATCAGAAAATCTAGTTATGATTTTTCAATAAAAATGCGATAAATATAACTATTTTCGATACTTAACCCGAAACTTGAGACTGACATCACAGTATATCCAGTACGCCTATACTGAACGCTCTTGCTGATGTCAAAAAGTCACCTGGTCCAGTAGATGTAAAAGGGGCCATTCAAAAAAAGGTGTCCATTTTTAGACAATTTTCTCGTAACCTTTTTGAATGGCCCTTTAGGAGTGTTTGCACTTGATTATCGGGGAGGCGCTACATAACGGCTACCATCCTGACTTCAAAGGTGCCGACAAGAGTCGGCGTACTGGATGTACTATGCTGACATGTTTCAGACATGTTTTAAACTTGAGACCGACATGTTTACTCATTTGAAATAAAACATTTACATGAAATACAGTATCAGCAAACCCAGAGCAAACAATAGCTTCGGCTCACATATCATGCTAGACATGGTTCAAGATCCAGATGGCGCTTGCTGAAGATCGCTTCTTGCAGCGCCACCTCCAGAAGCTCGTGCCAATACTGAAATCTCGCAATCATAACGCAGACATCTGCGCAGGTAATAGGATGCCATTTGGACAATTTTACACGAAATATTGCGCAGTCTCTGTTTGCAGGAAAGACCTTGCTAATTCAGTAAACAGTCACCCACACCTACTACTAGTTCTGCCATAGCCTAACCATTGCAAATGGCGGACCACTTAAATGTCAACGGTTTATGTTCCCAATATATTTTATTTTTTTGCTGCCAGAATATTCAATATTCATGGCGAGATCTCAGCAAATGTCCGCAGTCCAATAACTACATTTACATGTATTATTAAAAGGGTTATTGTTTCTTACCATGCAGTTAGGCCTGTCGTGCCCCTGTAATTAAAACCTGTTTATACTCGCGTTGAATTAACTATACGTTAAATGTATGCTAATAAGAGAGGCGACGAATAGCGAGCGAGAATCGGGGAGGCAGGAAACTTTCCCAGGAATTTCTCGGAATTGATATAATCTCCGAATAATTATGGCTAAGGAGTCAAGGAATCGACTTTGCACCCTTGCAAAACTAGGGTGAGAAGGGGGTGAGGGATGACAACAAGATGGCTTCCTACGATGTTAATGCCTCAACCAAAAAAAAAAAAAAACGTGATAAAATGCTTGGCTGGACAAAGTACTTAAAAATTCCATTTTGAAATTCCTGCGAATTTATGTGGCACGACATAACATTTTCGACTTCGAGAGTGGAAGTTATTTTTTTCGGATATTTTCAGATTTATTTCATCAATTTCCATGAAAAACCGCTCAACGATTACGAGTGTGCAGTGGGTCAACAAGACTGCCAATTTCGTCTGCAACTAAAGACTACCAAAGTCTAGTGAAACCAGTACGTAGCGCGTAGGGTGCGACAAGGTTGTTTAGCGACTAATGAAACACCCTGTATTTAATGGCATTACTGGTAATTTGGGAATTGGGACGTCTTAAACACCCATTACTTGATGCATGTACTGTATGTGCTAACTCAAGTATATGGAATGCTTGTTTTTATGTCGCATACTGTACATCGAACCACATGAACTACATCATTGAATCCAGTTTTCACTAAGTCCTCAGTGGACTTCATACAAAGTGCGACATAGTAAGTTGTTCATTGACTGAGGAAGAAAACATGTCATCCATGCAATACCAATATACTGTAAATTTAAGTACAATGTCGGAATAATTGACTTTTGAAACATCCTGCAAATAGCAATTTGGACAAGTCAACCTCCTAAATACCCTGAACATAATAAGAACTGGAAACAGTTTTTGAAGCATTATGTAAACAGTATGCACTTTTATGTACAACTGCTATATATTTCCAGATTGCTCAAGCAGACATTTGTGAATTTATCTTGCAGGAAGCGACAAAAGATCAAACTGAAAATATGATTACATTTTGTTTAATCTGCCTTTCGAAACAACCGGAATGTGGTATATACTATTGGTTTATGATTTTGAAATTATCGTTGCTAAACAGGAAACCCCGTCTAGATTGTAACCTAAGGATAAGTGAAATGTCCAGACTTGCAAAGGTCGCACACAATTTGTACGCACCAAAGACCCACAAACAAATGTTACGTACAGTCCAAAATACTGCACGCCATGCTTTTAATCAAGAGACAAATCTAATGTTTAAAAAGTTAGATAATTTTGAAATTATCGTTGCTAAACAGGAAACCCCGTCTAGATTGTAACCTAAGGGGCAAGTGAAATGTCCATGCAGACTTGCAAAGGTCGCACACAATCTGTACGCACCAAAGACCCACAAATAAATGTTACGTCCAAAATAGTGCACGCATTGCTTTTAATCAAGTGACAAATCTAATGTATAAAAAGTTTGATAATCTCATTTTACAACCAAAAAAACATGAACATAAGTTGTTCCTGTAAATAACACAAGTTGTTCCACGTGCCAAAATCCAACTTATGTACTTTATATATTTCCTGCCCAACAATGTCTTTTCCATGCTTTAAACCATAACAACAGCATCAATTTTAAACCTAAAATCTTGCCCAATTGTTAATCTCGTGATAAAACCACAAGAGATTTCATTGTATGGCTGCATCTAATGGAATTGAAAATATTTTAAAGCAATTATTTTTTCTATCTTTTTAAAATAACACATGCATCGATGCATCGACTTGTAGCTCAAACTTATAAATTTGAGTTTTGGTCATATTGGATGCAGAAGACCAATCTAGTTTTTAGTTAAACAATAATGAGAATGTAAATACAATGTATATACAATAAACAGAAATGAGAGTAATAAAACTATTACTCTCATTTCTGAACAATTTCAGTTACCTTTATTCAAAATTTCTTTTAAACTTTAGTGAAATTATACTGTATGCATTATTCTCTCTTCATCATGAATAACTTCTTTTTGAGAAAAATTCCTTTGTGAGTACATTTCATTATCTGACTGCATCTAATGAAATTAAAAATATTTTAAAGCATTGTTTTTTTCTATATTTAAAATAACACAAATCGGTGCATCGACTTACTCAAACTTACATGTGCATGAACATGTATACCTGAGTTTTGGTCATACTGGATGACCAATCTATAGTTTTTAGTTAAAACAAGTGGTAAATTCCTCTCATTTATGAACAACTTCAAAGTTACGTTTATTTAGAGTTTTATTTAAACACGGAGCAATGTTTCTTAAAACAAGATGATTTTTTTCTGTCTGTCCAGATTCGATTCAAAATTTCTTTTAAACATTAGTGAAATTATACTTGTGCATTATTCTCTCTTCGTCATGAATAGTTTCTTATTGAGAATAATTCCTTTTTTGAGTACATGTAGAATATAGCTGCATGCAACCAGCAACCCTTAAAATGGTTAAAACATTAAAATTCTGATTTCTCTTCACATTTTTCCACATGTGAACCAAAACGTCCATGACAATCCCAAATTCGGATAGAAACGGAGAGCCTCCTGCAGCCAAAACCAGGATAATGTATAGTTTTGAATATAGGAAATACCATTTGGAGTTCGGTTACTTATTCACTCTCAGCACCGACCATAAACATTAAATCCGAAGGCTGATTAAATGTCATTGATTTAATTTGGCATTTCTCAAGGAGCAAAAACTGCGAGCTAAAAGCCGAACATTTTATCTGAACGGGCAATAAAAATCGCTAGAAGTTATTGTTAATGAGGGAGAATGGACATTTCCGATATTAATTACTCTGCAGGCATTTCGGAAACACGCGAGCCTTGAATGTTAGCTAGATTTTCAGATTGCGAAAATCGGAAAAACGAGATAATAGTCGGTCCGGATTTGGGCGTTTCAATTCATTACATTTCAATTAATCTGATGGCATTTCGTATTCGTATGTTGACTTTTTAACAGGCTGTCCATTTGCGAGAAATAAAAACAACCCTGCCATCAATATTAAAATTCCTTTCTCGATCCGGTAGAAGCTTTAGCAAAAAACTCGTTTTAGTTATTTGGGAAGTTGTTTTCAAATATTATTTATGATATTTGAGATGCTGGCGTGTGCTGCTTTTTTAAAAGTGTTATTCAACCGTGAGTCGAATATATTTTATCGACATTAAGTTTTTTTTTTCTTCTATTTTTCAAAATAAAAATTTAGTGCCGAGGAAATTGATCAGAAAGATAAAAATGTCAGACCAAAACTACAATTCCGTTGACTCGAGCGTTAGATATTAAACTCAGATATTAAACTTAGTCTCGGGCTTCCGGAACTGAAATTAGGACAACCACTCCGATACCCTATCAGTAGTTTTCTTCGATCGGTTGCGACGTACTAGTTTATTGTACGAAAATTAATATAAAAATTATCGTTAAATGCGGTACTTTTTTTTTTTTTATTTTTCGTTTTGGTGTCTGCAGGCTGCCTATTAAAAGAGTTATCTCCGATTTGTCCCAAGGCTCAGATTATGACTCACCATCGAATTGGGACGATTGATTGCGGGTCAAGCCCAAATTCAGACAACCAGAAAGGTCTTTAAGTTTGCAAAAGAGGAAAAAAAGCAAATATTGATGGAAATTGAAACTCTTTCCTAACCTTGATGAGCTGCATGAGCCACGATGATAATGACTCATTTCAGTTGCATTTTGTTACTTGAGAACATTTATTCAAAGAATTTTTTATTCTATGGTAAAATCAATTATTTTTCTATGATAGATATCCATGCCATGCAAATTTGTATTGATTGGAACTCAACAAGAAAGGTATATTATATTAAAAAAATCATGCAGAATTAACATCTCACAGTTTCCATCACTTTGAGACTCATGCAGTGTCACAGAGTTGATTATCAGTTTCAAGAAAGACTTCATTAGCTTATTGCGCGATTGAAATTATCCGTAATCTTCGATTATTTTTGTGTCGATTCAATACTTCTTATAGCAATTTCAACCAAATGTATGTATCCCTATTTTATCTTGGTTTTTCATATAATAGAAACTTGTATAAAGAAAATTATAGGATTTTAATAAAAAAACATGTTAAAAGTAACAAAAGGTTATCATGATTTCATTCATATTAAACTTGTATTCTCACATCATATTCTCAGTCATGTTCTTGACAAAATTTGCTATACATAAATCTTTTCGCAGAAAGATGTTCGGTCCTCAGAAACGTTTTTCAAGAAATGATGCGCCATGAAATGATGTCACTTATGAAAATATGAAATTTCAAGCACAGAGAAACTGTTGGCTCATCGCATGATTACCATCAATACAAAACTTATCATAGAGAAATCAATGACGTCACCAACTGAGGTCATTCCCAAATTTTTAATGAAACTTTTTGAAAAAGTTTACTGGAAGTGCACGCCAAAATCTCAAGAAAAAACAAAAATAATCAAATATCTATAGAGATAACAATCTTTCCCACATGTTGGATTGAAGAAATCGATGGTTTATAAGCGGGTCACAACCAGCAGTTTCCATTGTTATAGCTGATTAAACAGGATCCGTAATCGTTGATATCCCTAATCGGAGAATGGCGCAACCTGTCCTTAGATATGCTCGTAAAGTTTTTTTGTGGTGTTGTTTACAATATGACAGCTTCAACCACATCATCCCACATATGCTTCGTTTATTTTATGAGCTAATTGCCCATTAGGTGTTTAATTACTAACTTCGTAATAACTTCATGTACATGTAGGTCAGCTTGACCAGGATGTTGGTCACGGTTTTGCGGCCATCCCATTCACAGCACCATGCGCTACTTGCTATTTGGGGGAAATTCATTTCAGAGCTGTCCAATGCTATGCCCTTCGAACTCCAGTAGCCATAAATTGTACTTGAATTCAAGTATCCTTCAACTATTAAGTAGCACGCATCATCTTCGTGTGATTTATTGGAGTATGACATAATTCCCCAGGTACAGGACCATTTTCCTGGTTTGATTGGAGCAACAACAAAAAAATGCCGATTTTTACGAAACATTCCTCGATAATTTTATGGACCGTTCATGCATAATTTTTCCGGTAGACGTTATAAAGTATTAAGGGTACTCATACTTGCTAATCGCACTTTGGTAGCAGTAAAATCACTTGTTCAAAAACAGATGCATTAATTGGTTTATTGGACGTGCCAATTTGGCACACCTGACTTTACGACTGCCAAAGTGCGATTTGCAAAATCTTGTGTCCGAGAGTTTCCACCTGAATCATGACCACCAAATTCAATCAAAATTTAAACGTTTGGTTAAAATGGAGTTAAAATGGGTTAAAAAGAAGCTAAAAAGTGTTCAAATGGAATCAAGTGGTCAAAAATCTCATTTAAGCTCTGTTATTCAACAGATGTTAAATAGTCGAGTACTCTCGGCGCCATTTAACAATAACATCATATCTTGTCTGACTCTTTTGAAAACTACTTCAGAAATCAGATATTATAAGTTACTCCAGTTGGTAATAGAGGTACTCAAATTCCTTACGAATTTCCTTTTCATTAGTCATCAATTAAGTCACGTGTGCAGAATCGACACACTAATTGCATGGTTTAAAAAATTAACACAAGGTTTTAAACCAAATTCATTTTGCATCTGCAGTACAGTGAGATTTTAACCATTAACTTATAGTTAGTTACTCCATTAAATGCAGTTTAAACTCCATTTAAACCAAACGTTTAACTTTTGATTGAATTCGGTGATCATTCAGCAGACTGCACAACTGCCAAATGCAACATTAGTAAAACTTCTGCCACGATATCAATATTGTTGCCTTGTTTACCACTCTTCTGACCGAAACAGAGCATACTCCTGGTACTCAGTTATGTAAGAGTACAAACTCTTGACATGGACGGTGAAAATGGCGGATGTAATGTCGACGTATGCAATCGCTACCAACTTGCTACTTTATCTTGAGAGCTAGCCGATTAATCCATTTTCCAGCTTGTCTGTTTTCATTACCAATTTGTCAAAACTGTCAAATTTCTAGACAAATTGTTAATCGCCGTTTAATTTTCCGATCACACCCACCCTTTTTTGTTGTTGTATTTTTTAAATTATTTTCTCGCACCTTTGTAACGCCGAGGGAAGCCTCACGAGTCTTACCAACAAATTACTGCCCTTAATTAATCATAGAAAAAAGCATTTTTGGTGACCCATTAAAATCGCCCAATTGGAAGGGTTATCCCAGACAGGTAGGGTGGGGGCGTGTCAGTCTCGCCGTTTGCAAACCTGTTATAAAAATCACGAAACCAGATGAACAATCTGAAAAATCAGTGAAGCACTCAGCAGCAGCCACTAAGTTGCTGGGTTGGTGGGTCAGTGGGATTAGTAGTTTTTTTTCCTTACCTGACCTCTAAGGTCTCTATGTTTCAAGGCTAGCTATGCCTTCAAGCGCTCACTGTGCTCTTCAATGCATTGACACAGTTTTTGACTTGTTGAATTCATCCACTAGCACAAAAGTTTTTTCTTCTTCTTCTATTTTTCCTAACTACTATGGTCGAACAATACATGCGTTTGAAACAAAACAACCAAAAAAGAGCAAAAATTAAAAAAAAAGTTTGAGCCGTACGTTCAAGACGCGTCTCGATGCATTTTGAATATTGTTTTCAGAAAAAAACAAAACAAGAATGAGTTAATAGTTTGCTTGGGAAAAAACACACAGAAGATGTGCAATTTCATTTAATTATATACCCTGCTCTAACAGCGAGGAGTATAGTGTTACTCGTTTATTTCGCTAGAAAAAAAACTCCCTCAAACAATAATAATATTTTAATGAAACATTTTTTTGTAAAGGGGAGTCGAGCGCTCAAGTAGGCAGGTCATTGCGCTTTTTTTAAAACATTGCCTAATGCAAATTTCAAAGAGGTACTGTATAAATTTTAATTAAAGTTTCGCAATGCTTTGCAACAGGATATACGCAATAATTTCAGCAAAATTAAACCCAGAAGTTTAATAATTTTTTCCTCTTTTTTGTGTTACTTTTTTTTTATTAAAAAGCGCCACTTATATCTTCCCTTTACAAATTGCAAGTTTTTTGTAGGGGCTAAAATTGCGAATATTTTCATTCAAAAAATACCTCTGAATATTTCGGGACACTCGTTATTTAGTTTTTTTTTAAAAAAAAAATAATAATAATGTTAGTCTGGCACACATTCAAGCAACGTATGATTAGAAGAACAGAAACATTCACGTAGATAGCGCTGCTTGTAAACTTAAAGCGCCCTCTATGAGCTTCAACATACATATAAGAGACAAAAATTCGCACAACTACATTGTACAGTACACCATATACTAGTAGCTCTGTGGTGCAGTTTCTGGGTTCATAGTTTACTGAAAATTGCACCAAAATGCAGGTGTTTTGTCATACATTTTTTTTTTGCACAACTTTTCTGCAGAAAAACTATCCCTGCAATTCGGTAATGAAGTACCTTGATTCATCAGAATAATCTTGGTAAAATTACGTCAACAGTTTGGTATCAACTACTCATTGACTCAGGGTAATCTATGAGCTTTCGCTGGACATTCTGCAACAAGTTTACATTATTTTCAAATTAAAATTTGGTGACGTCACAGGTATACAATGTCATAAATTTCCCTGATCGTGAAACTTGCCAGCTCACCAAATTCACGAGACATCCTGTTCTACCTTAAAACTTCAAAATGCGAACAGTGCGCAAGAATGCGCACATAAAATACATTGTTATGTCCCAACAAATATTTCAAGAGTGGACAGCCCCACTGGCGTTAGTGCAATCCTCCTTAGACCAGACAAACATTAAAGATTTTTTACTTGATGCTGAAAATGATTATTCCTGCTACCTTGTCTACTGGATGCCATAGGACGGGGGGGTTCAACATATATTTTGTAAATGACCTTCGTTTTTTTTTTCACGTCAAATATTCTGGGGGAACATAAGGGTCCATATCATGAGTGCCATCCCCTTGGTCCAAGTGTTTGTTCCTAGTGACACAGACACTCACCCCTCGTAAATGAGCTGCTTTAGGGAAGAGGGATCGATTGGCTTGAAAATAAAAAAAATATTTAATGACACCTTAAAAATTGGGAAAGCAAGTTTAGGGGATAAGATAAATCGACATTTACATGTACATGTGGCTCGTTAGACTAATAAAATAAGCTGAAATACTACAAGACATAACAATGGCGCCTTGCAAATAATAGTAATTGGTTATTAAGTTTCAATACAGTACCATCTAGTGACAAAAATGAAAAGCTGTCCAATGACTCTTTGGACATTCATATTCAGATGACAGCGTCATATACACATGCATGTCATGAGAAAACAAAAACAAAAACTGACGAGTATAGAAACTACTGTACATCCTAAATTCAGTGATCATAAAAGATTATCATAAAATGTACAGAATGTTTAGGTGAAAAATAGACCCTACAGAACCTATACAAAACAGAACTTACATGTATATATGCACGTACATCCTGTAGAAACTACCATATTCGAATTCAATGACCATTCAAGTTCTTTATAAGACTATAATTCCATATACCATCGGTCAAATACGACCACAGATGGCGCTAAAACATGTGCAAAGAAGCCTAATTTTGGACAGCTTGGAGGGAAATGACTAAATATGGCTAATGCCAAATAATCATTTTTCAGGGTCGAATAAACCGTGTTCCCACTCCTTTTCTTTATTTAATTACTCATAATTAAAGGTCATTGCTCAGATTTGATTTATCAACAGCCACTGCTGCTTTCCAGTGCTTTTGTCTTACTGCCACTTAATTTATGACTGAAAATACACCGAGTCACCAATTACAATTCTAATCGAAGGTGACTCGCTTAATAAACTCATTGTAAAAGTAGTCAAAACACACGTCACTGAAATAGAATTAGCTACTTACTTGAAAACCTGAAACTCCAAGGCTTTTATTTGCGAGTCCCTCGCGTTATATCATGCGTTTCCGAGGCTATACTCATTAATAATCGGATCGAAAAGAAAATAATTAAAAATACATTAAAAATTATCGGCAGACAGATTTATAGACAAAAACAACATTCTTATAGCCTGCATTTTGTCATAATA
>JAQGBX010005629.1:0-13426 GCA_034698745.1 Megaphyllum sjaelandicum
TTCTTGCATAGTTTCTTGAATAATCACACTGTATAGTTCAAGGTATAGTTACTATTCTGGTAATCAGTCGTGTCAGAATCTTCAAGATTTGGCAAGAAATCCAAAATTACGTGGATTTTTTGAATAGTTCGTGGACTTATTCGACAATTTTGCAAATTTTGACAATTAGCGACAGGTTGGCAAATTTTAAGACAGTTTTGCCAATTTTCGACAATTTGAAATATTTTCCAAATGTTGCGAATTTTTAAACAATTTTTCTAATTTAAGACAATTTTGGGCTGTTTAGCACATTTTTGACAGTTTGGCAAATTTTTCGACAATTTTGCAAATTTTCGACAGGTGGGCAAATTTTTCGATCATTTTCAACAATTTTGGACAGTTTTCGACAGTTTGGCACATTTTTCGACAATTTCGCTAAGTTAAAAAAATTTATCACATTTTTCAAAAATGTTTGACAGTTTGTTGAATAGTGATAGTTTTAAGAATTTTGCAGATTTTTGACATATTAAAAATTTAGACAATTTGGCAAGTTGTTCGACAATTCTGCAAATTTTCGACATGTGGGCAAATTTTTCTAAGAATTTACGAAATTTTTGACAGTTTAGTTAATTTTCAACAATTTTGGACAGTTTGGCGTATTTTTCGATAACATGGGAAGTTTTCGACAATTTCGAGAATTTTTTGAAGGGTCTATGTATAGTGCTCACGAAGTGATGAGAGGGAAATGACTTTCAACCACACTTTCAAAACAAAACAAGCGCCCCAGCGGCCCCAGTTTTAATAAGTACCATCCACGTGCCCCTTTCCAAAATTTAAACATACAAATATTGACGGAAAAACGTTCTGTTTTTACAGTATTTGGAAATAAGTATGGCTCCAAGTGTATTACAATCCCTTGTGCTACGTTGATCAAATGTGTACGGTTTTATATATAAAAATATGTGCAGTTAATTTTCTCGAAATTCAATTGTTCTTTAAAATGAAAACACAATGTTGTCAATGCGGAAACACGACTTGCTAGTCCAACTCGTGAAAGCAGAATTCGGCTTAGTAACAGGAAGCAGGACAAGGTTTTGCAAATTTTTCGTAAATTGGTCAAATATTAAAAAATCGACTAACCAATTTACCCATACTAGAATGGGTATAGACAGCTACGCATAGACTGTCCCTCACTGGTCTTAGATTGATAAATCGACTAAAATAGGGTCCCCCCCGGAAATTTCATTTTCAACTTCCCTGACTTTTCCAGGTTTTAAAAAAATTTCCCTGGCCAATGACAACGTGAAAAATTGATATATTTTCCAAAATTGACACTAAAAAAAATTGTTTTAAATTTACTAACGACAATTTTAAAAATTGACATAGACATTTTTTTTTTAAATTTCAAAGAATTGCATGAACATTTTTTAAAATGAGATAATTTTGTATTCCGAAAATGTTAAAAATTTGTGCTCAGAAAAAAAGGGAAATTTTCCAATTTTTTTTCCTCGGAAAATGTAGAAAATTAGTACTTGGAAAACCTAGAGAATTTTGCAAATTTGTAGTCGGAAAACGTTTAAAAATTTTGCAAATTTGTACTCGGAAAACGTGGAAAATTTTACAAATTTGGACTCGGAAAACGTAGAAAACTTTTAAAAATGTTGAAAATTTGTACTCGGAAAACGTGGAAAGTTTTACAAATTTGGACTTGGAAAACGTGGAAAGTTTTACAAATTTGGACTCGGAAAACGTGGAAAGTTTTACAAATTTGGACTCGGACGTGGAAAATTTTGCAAATTAATACTCAGAAAACGTAGAAAATTGTGTAAATTTGTACATGGAAAGTGGAAAATTTTGCAAATCTGTACTCCGAAAATGTGGAAATTTTTTGCAAATTTCTACTTGGAAAATGGGCCCTAAGCTAACCTTGTACTTGTAGAAGTCTTAATTTTGGATCGCCATGACTGCTTTGAATTTCCCTGACTTTTTCAAAATAAACCATTCTTCCCTGGCTTTTCCAAGTCATTTCCAAGTTTCCTGACTTTTACAGGTTTTCCAGGTCTGGGGGAACCCTGTAAAATTGCCCATCTCTGTTACACTGCGTCATTTTAACCTCGTTTTACGACGTCTTTTTCAACGTTATTCGTAAAGAATTGAAAAACGTTCGTAAAACGAATTTAAAAGGTCGAAAATGCCTTTTAAAGTTAGGAAAAGTGCATTGAAAGCAGAATGTATATCACATGCAATGCAAAGGGAAAACTTTTGCAGCACACTGTATAATTGAATAGGGCGAATGATATAACCCCATCTGATCGGAAGGTTACCGAGCCAATGAAACTGTGTGTGTCACTCTGCGCCTAACTTAATATTAACAATTATTTATCTTTGTGGCGCCAGATTCTCGCTGGGCGTCGGTTCGAGTCCCGACTACAAGATCTAACTTTTTTTTTTTTTATAAAAAATGCATTTTTTGGACTTTTTAAACTTGTTTTAGGACATTTTTTGAAATCTCGGCATCGAGACGAATCGAATGAGTCCAAAATCAAGTCATTTTCAAGACAAAATGTTTATGACCAAAGTCCAAAAAGTGGTCCGAATTTGTCGATTTTGGGCTCGTTCGATTCGTCTTAATTTGGTGACTCTTTTCGGCGTTGAAAAAACGCCGTAAACGAGTCAAAGCGTCATAAACTGAATTTAAAGTTAGGAAAAAAAGCATTTTCAAATTTATTTTTCTAACCTTTAATAAACGGTTTAAGGATTTACCTCCTCGAGACGAATCGAACGAACCAAAAATCGAAAAGGTATACCCTTAGCTTTTTTTTCGATTTTGACCGGAAAAATGGAATCCTCCAAATTGTTTGATTTTAGGCTCATTCGATTCAAATGGAGCCGTATCAAAGATCCTAGGCCGTATTTTACTAAATAAAGCGCCATGATTGAAGTTCTTTTAGGGGCCTTGCCTGACTTCATGAATGGCTACTACAGTGTATTATTATAACAAGTTCCATCTCGCTTTGGTTTGTTTTTAAAAATATAAAACCAAAGTTATTACACTAATTAGGGATCGCCCTACAACTTTCTAATTTACTCTATAGAATCCTATATCTGCAGCGGTTTTAAGATATGTTTTTTTGTTGACTACGGATTTTACAAGTCACCCTAGAGAAATTATCAGCTGGTAGCTCTTAACCCAAAGTTTAGTGTCTCTAATGTTATACTAACAAAATATATGCTATAAATAAAATACATTAGATGCATTTTAATTTGCAAGATAAATTTTTAGTTTTGTTTTCCATTTTTACATATTCAGGACATATTCACTATGACTAACGTTTTCATTTCTGGTAAGGAACTTATTTTTATCTGCTAGAAATTGTTACAATTTCATATGTCTTATTCTTCAACATTTCTATTTTTAAAATTCGTTGAAAATGGAGATAGAATCGATAGGCTTAAATGCGTCCGTTGCGGCACAGTGGCCCTATATCAATACCTTGCCACGTGCCAACATGTTTACTCAATTGAAATCTCAGTTTAATGTACATATGCAACTTTTAGAATGTGATGGATATTGCAAGAAAATTGTTAAAAATATTAGTCCAAATACATGTAAATACTGCACACTACAGTGTATAATAATTGAACGTTTCCCTAGTTTTCTTTCCAGTGATAGGCCCCACAAGTTTAAAAAACTATTATTTCAGGTGCGACATGATTCAAAGCTCTTAATGAAGACGTATACCAATTGATGACGATTTGTAAATTCCAAAAAAATGGCTGCCAAGAAGAAATTCCGCTACATGCATACATGGTAAATATTGTCATTTAATAAATATGTATAACATATTTGTTATAAAAGCCCCAACAAAAAATAACAATAGCCATGTTTTGAAACATTTTTTAAAAATGTATACCGTATGTATTTTAGGCAAAATACATAGGCTTATGCAAATTTGTACTCTAAAAACATTTAAAATTTTTGCAAATTTGTACTCAAAAAACGTTTAAAATTTTTGCAAATATTTACTCAGAAAACGTTTAAAAATTTTGCAAATTAATGTTACTCGGAAAACGTGGAAAATGTTACAAATTCGGACTCGGAAAACGTGGAAAATTTTGAAAATAATACTCAGAAAACGTGGAAAATTGTGTAAATTTGTACATGGAAAGTGGAAAATTTTGGAAATCTGTACTCCGAAAATGTGGAAATTTTTTGCAAATTTCTACTCGAAAAATGAGCCCTCAGCTAACCTTGTAGAAGTATTAATTTTGGATCGCCATGACAGCGTTGAATTTCCCTGACTTTTTCAAAATAAACCATTCTTCCCTGACTTTTCAAGGTTTTCCAGGTCTGGGGAAACCCTGTAAAATTGCCCATCTCTGTTACACTGCCGGGGTCCTTAGAGATAAACTGGCCAGCGTAGGGATACTGAGGTCCAGTGGGGGCTGACGAAACAGGGGTAATTTAATGTAATTTTAAATGTTTATAAACCTACCTTTATTTCTAAACAGCATCTTGACTAGGCTTTGAGGATGATTTGCTTCCAATTTCCTGTCATACTGACAAACACCATTGACGATAATGCAGTAAAAATGTTTCAAGCACAAGCACACTGGCCATTGCCGGCAGAGTAGCCTACTAGGCTTCCCATTGACTTCACGAGGAATCTGACCGGAAGCGAGCAGGTGTTTGGTTGCAGCGATCCAGTGCCATCAGGTCACCAGTGACAGCAGCAGTGGAAAGCAAATTGGGACCACTGATTGATGTCCTGCTTTTTTCCTGACGGACTCTTGGTGTTGTAGTTTCTCATCAATCTCTGAATTTTTGAAGGTTGAATCTGAGGATTTGGGGCACACATAGAGAATAGGACATGCATTCTCCAGGACATTGCATAAATACATGCATGGTTCATACCCACGTCAATGGGTAGTGCAGTTCGTTCCCTCTCAAGCCCTTTTGACTCACATTTTGCGCGTGGATTATCCGGTTTTTTTTCTCTCCTTAAACTATTCAACGCGTCCACCGATTCACTCCTATCCACCATGGATAGGACACTCTACCACCAGGGGGCGCTTCATCGCTATGTCACACGATGTTACACGTCACATGTCCTCTATTTCCTAATATTTTTTGTTATTCGTTAAAAGAACACTGAGCAAGGTGGCTTAGCGGTTAGCATCCTCGTCTTGCAATTACAGAAAAACTGTAGGGTAATGTACTTTTTTTTTAATGTAAAAGACATTTTCAAGGTTATCTGCAAAACAGACTTTGAGAGGAATCGAAAGAGTCTAAAATCACAAAATTTGGAAAATATTGTGTTTTGGGTCAAAATCTAAAAAAAGCAAAGGGGTATATATATAAGCGCCCTTTTTTTCGATTTTTACCGGAAAAACGATGTCCTCCGATTTGATCGATTAGGGGTCTAAAAATGGATTTAAGCTTGGAAAAAAATGCATTGAAAAAAAAAAACAAGAAAGAAAAGGTGTCCGATTTGATCGATTTTGGGCTCGTTCGATTCGCCTCGACAAATGAAATCCCTATAGCGTTTTACAGGACGAAAATACGTTTCAAATTAAAAAATAAATTCGTTGCCCATTGAATACCGGCTGTTCGGGAGCTGCGCACATGATGTCCGTTGTTTTTAAAAATTCCGCCTTACGAAAAAAAAAATAATACTTGACGTCAGAATAAGCCCCTGAAAGTACTTCAAAAATATTGCGCTTTAGCTAAAAACGGGTCTTTGCTTATTGCTTGGCAGTGACAGCTAGCGCCATCTACCCTCCGTAGTAGGAAGTAGCACGTTTTCCACCTGTGTTTTTAGATTCGCGGTTTTTGGTTGTGCGTGTAGGTTCATGCAAAGCCCCCTTTCGAGACTGCTTCCCGTAATTGGACAAAATGAATTACCTTCCAGGAACCGCTAGTTTAATAGAAGAACTTGACAGTAAGTGACTACCCCGCTATGCAGACCGTTAACCGATGACGGACATTGTGCAAATATAGTATAGGCTACAGCACGTTGATGTGTTGCTATAATGAATGCACTCCCAGATCTACCAAGTTTTGCTTTCCCATTTTTATTTCAGAGAAGTTAATGGTTGTATTAAGAGACGGAAGGACCCTCATAGGATTCCTTCGAAGTATCGACCAATTCGGTAAATTTGTTTTGACACGTTCACACATTTCACTTGTTCTATAGCTAGAAATGATCATCTAGCTGTGTTATAAACAGAGCTAGCGCACGAAACCTAGTTCCCATTTCTTCAAATAACCATTCTGAAAAACTAGTGGCAGAAAACTGAAACCTTCAGGGAGTTCAGCGAGGTTATGCGCAGTGGAAACTGGCGAGAACTCCTTGCCAATCACAGGCAGAAATCTGGGCTACAGGAAAATGCCAGTTTGAGATCACGTCTGGGCAGAAATCGTAGCTTTCTCTTGACATGTCAGACATTAGATTGCATGTTTCCTTTCAGCTAATTTGGTACTGCATCGTACGGTGGAGCGGATTCACGTGGGGACAGAGTACGGCGACATTCAACGTGGCGTGTTCGTGGTTAGGGGCGACAACGTGGTTTTGTTGGGAGAAATTGTACGTAAATGTCAATTGCCAGCACGTACTGGAGTGCGAATTGCACTTCGAATCGGATTCAGCGTTTCGATATTGTTTGCTTTTGCAGGACAGTGAAAAAGAAGCCAACCTTCCCTTGAAACAGGTGTCCGTCGACGAAATCCTGGAGGCGCAGCACAACGAGCAGGAGGCTAAGCAGGAGAAAGACCGGCTGAGAATTCGAGCGATGAAGGAACGCGGACTTAGCCAGAATTTTGATACGACTCAGGAAGATTTCTGAAGATTCTCGGACTCGGTTGACGTGCCGCTGATCGCTATAATTTATCCTTCCTGCGCTGAAGCTAAGCGCAGCCGATTTCTGCCCTTGGGAATGTTATGAGCAGTTCCTTCGAAATGGAGGTTTTCCAGCAAAATGCAGTTTGAGCGAGGAATTTCTCGTGTGTTAATTTCGACAGGTGCCATTTTAAAGTCAATCCGGTGCTGAAAGTTATGTTTGAGTTTCTAATGAACATTTCCAATTTGCAATATTAACTGCTATGTATCATATCGTCCTGCAATTATCCATTGCGTGATAAGATTAGTAGCTTCGTATCTTTCTTTTTTCTTTTTTCAAATAAACTCACTAAATATTCAATCAGCTTGGAATAGTCCGTTTTATTATTATTAAAAACATTATCAATTTGGTCACTTTGAGAATACATCTTATTTATAACATTTCAGTTAAATTCAATGAACGCCTGTTACGGGTGTGACACAGGTCTTGTCCATAGCAGCCATCATGGTTGCAGGGGCGACATGCATAACGCACATGTTAGCAAATACATGGAGCTGCCTGAGAGCGTACTCGTTCTGCAAGGGGTTAAAAACGAGCCGGTTCGATATAACGCTTAATAATCCTAACCAGTACAATTGTTCAGTTAAATACGGTAAATTCATTTCCTACCTGACTGAGTGGGTAGCAGACTCTGGAGAAATGTTTCACTGTCGTTTCGTAACAATTCCTTGCCTCAAGGTTCATGTTGCCCATCAGGTCCTTGAAAGCTGCTGCTTCCTTGATGCTGTCATGGACAGAGGCGCGTACTATTTGCTTCACTGTTGTTTTGAGTGCAGCGCGATTCTGCAATAAGTTACCACATTTACATGCTGGGAGCAGAAACGATATTGCAAATTGGTTGATTCTCCGAATTCAACGGCAAACCTACTTCGAGCAAATGTGCGATCTGCTTCTTGATGGTCGTAGCTTGCTCTTCCGTTTTGGCAGCTTCCAACTTTCGCTTCAAGATCTCCAGGTGAACTTCACTGGCTGGCACGGCGTCCTTCTGCAAACATATGCAAACTCGTTTAAAGTTTAGAAAACACTTATTTTTCTATATCAGAACACGCATTTGAAAACGTACGGGAACTTTGCGGATATCTTGGGTCTTCTTGGCTGGTGTTGTCAGACCTTGGAATTCACCGACTGGCAAGTCGCTGATGCTCTAAAAGACAAAAAAAGAATGTGAAACACGTTTTTCGGTCAACAAGAATATCTCCTCAATCTCCTGATTTTGCGTCAATGGGGAAACCTTTCTTACCAGATCTCCGTATTCCATAACATGGCTCAAGGTAGTCAATACTTTGACGGTTTCGTATTGGTTGCTCAAACTGTACGAAGACAAGTCTTGCTGGAAGGACAAAATACCAAAGGGTTTTTGAAGCTATTACGAGCTCGTGACCATGGAGACTTTTTCCGTACTTTAATACTTACAACATCTGAGTCTTCCATCCAACTGACTGAGTACAAATCGCCCAAATAAGTTTCGAGCAAGGGGTCATAATAGCAGGCATAGGAGGATTCAATGGCATTAGAAGCCGTGGTGGCATAAACTTAAAAAAATAAAACGTTGGCTTTGAAATTTCACAAGAACTGAATTTAATTATTAATGATTTGGTGCTTAATTCAGCTTATTCAGGTCATATTTACTGTTAATATCTGAAGGCATGGTAAGGAACATCGACCCAGCTTCACACGCTTCCATGTAAAATGTGAGCTAAATTATACGTACAAATGTTTTGATTATCCTGCATTAAACAAGGTGCTCTTTACACAAATTAGCATGCTTGATGAATATTACTAATCTTATAAAAAATGACCCATCCAATTACCTTTCCATACATATTTGTGTCGAACATAGATTGCAAAGTCGCTTGCAAATCGCTGGCATACATCTAAAAATAAAGGGTATTACAATACTGGTTATTTGTACAAGTAAATATTTGATTTATGAGCAACTTTTCAAAAAATTCTCAACCCACTTCTTCATAAGGGAATGCAACCAGATTAACAGCTCCATGATCCACAAAGTTAATAAAGACGTGATCATTTGGGCCACTAAAAGACATTATATATTAGAAACAATCCTTTTAGAAAACTTTCAGAACTTGAAAGCCCATTGCAAAGTTTGTACCTCTTTAAAACCTTTCCACTACCAATGCCTGCCATTGCTTCTTCATCTCCTAAGAGCACATTGAAGAAGTTCTGCACATTGACTTCCTATAAAGTGTTATGGAAAAAAAAGGTTTTGGAGAAAAATAATTGAGAAATAACGTCCACCTGGTTGCAACTTACTAGTTTGGTGTAATCCTTCGGTACGCCTTCGTAAACGTTCGGACCGTCATAATTGTTGATGATAACGCCAGGATTTGGGTTTCTGGTCAAGGTTTGAAGAAAGTAGAGAAAGTTAGAAAACATTTCCGAAATCCCCAAAGACAAAATCAACAAGCTCGTACTCACAATGGATTGTGTGCAATATCGTCATACATGAATACAATGATATGGTCATCTGGGACGCCATGATCGTGAAGAACTTGATAAGCGTGGCAAACATCTGACTATACGAATAATCCAAAAATTATACTGTAACCAGATTCAAGATATTTGGGCGATTTTGAAAAATTGTTTTGTAGAACATATATGGGTTATCCTTTTAATTTCAAGCAATCGCTAATTGTTTTGTTCATTTTTATGTAATAACCTCAATTATAGTTGTATTTTTGCAATGCATTCATGAAATTCCGGACATTTAAATTAAGTCCAGTTTTATATTAATTTGCAGTAATCTTATACGGTACATTCTGAGGAAAATTTAATCTAGTATTAACAACCTTAAAATAATATTTGGGTATTACTTGTAGTTACGAAATTTAAATCATAAATAACTGACCATAAAATGTAGTGCAGCAATGTTTTGATTTTACAATCCATTCATCAAACAATTGTTCTCACGAGTTTAATACTGCAGTTTCTCTATATTTTAATAAATTTATTCTTTCTATCCAGAATTCTAATAAAATCTCTCAAATGCGAGCTTCTTTTTCAAACAATCTACTTTCGGCATAATAGGTTCCCCACCATTGTTTATTTACTGTGCATCCAAACTTTATATTCACTGGGTTAGAATAAGTATGACGTTATTGATATAATGTAACTATGCTATATACTATACATGTTAATGCAATATATGTATATTTTTTTAATAATTCTGCAAAACAAAAAGCCTTCATAATATTCTAAATAAATTTCTTTTAATCCTGGATGATAAAAGCTGGAAACATTTTTAAATGCCTTTTTTTCGGTTCCTTTCCTGTTTTCCTGCATGTCTGTTATATTTCTTAGACTATTAGGATAATATGTTTGCATACCATCTTTTTAGAGCTTTTTTAAATTGTTTAAATTATAACTCATTTTTGTCAGTAAAACTATGCACATCAATGACCAAATCAACACTTACTTGATGCCTATAATTCGACCAAGTGGTGGATCCTGATACTAAAACTGCCCAAATGCTGCCTCCTTCTGGTAACTGGCCCATGAGGGAAGCAAACGTTAGGACAAAGACGAGAAATGCAAACAGCTTCATCTTGACTGAAATCTTAAAACAATATTTTCAAATATAAATTTCAGGTGCCAATCATGAAGAAATAAAATTCAAAAAATCACATCTATGTTGCTTACTCTGATTTATTCTTGATTGGAGTTTCAAGTTCTGCACACGTTTTACGTTATAGGTGAATAACTGTCGTCTTTTATAGCTATAGGCTCTCGAACGTGACCATTATAATCAGTTACGTGTACTTTAATCGCATCCTGATGTAAATCGCAGTTTTCTGATAAACGTACGTGAACTTGACAAGGCATTTCTCCATAGCTCTATCTTCAATCCTGTCATTTAATTGGAATCATTTGATTCATTTCACAATTGGACCTCTGAATTCAATCAATAAATAATACTTTAAAAACATCGGTGCCTGATACCAACACCAATCTTTGTATTGGCGAGGTCATGGATGCATTTTTCTCACGAAATTTCATGAATCAATTGCATGATGTAAATCATGCTCGGAAATCCATATCTGGCTTTACTCAGAACTTGTTTTTCACTGTACGTGGAGGTTTTGAAATTTCAAGACATGTCGATATTCCGCTCTTGAAAAACTTTAAAAGCAATAAATTTAACCAAAATATATATTACACATAAAATAATAAAACAAATGAAAAAGAAGGAACTTTCGAGAAAACCTCGCACCCATAAAATGTTTTTTTCCACACATTCCAGAAGGGACTGAGGCCCTTTAGTCCATTCATATACACTAGTTTAAATCTTAATGTTTGAAATCTTATGTGATCCCTTATGGTTTTCCCGTTGTTGATAATAATTTTTTAAAATAATTAGATTATTTAGATATTTATTTAGCAGATTATTGCAAAGTTTTTTTTCCTCAAAACTGAAATATTTCCATTTTGATGGGAATAATTTCTAGGGTTTCCAAAGTTCTCGTGTGTTTTCATTTATTTTATAAGTTAGCTAAGCCGGTGTTGAATATCTCCGAAGAAATATTTTTGCTATCGAGATCATTTTCAAGACAAAAATATTTTCACAGCATCCTAAACTCATTAAATTCACTAAATCTTTTCTTATTGTCCTTGGATATCACCAGCCCTACCTATTTTATCGTTTTGAAATGCGTGTGGTCTACGAGGTGATTGAGCTAGGTCATTGATTATCTGTCTTCAAACACACCAGATTGATAGTAACACTTCAGTAAGGATAAAATGGATAAATACAGCTATGTTTCCAGAAATAATACAGCGATGTTTCCATCAAATGTGAACATTTCTGTAAACCGGCATCGAAATGACGAAAATATTCCAGAAATCAAATTTGGAAACAAATGAATTATTTTATTATTGGATGCATAACTTAAGGACAATGTTTGATTTCACAACAATATCAGCTCGATCAAAGGTACCAGTATTGATTACAATACACCATAAAAACAAAGTACATTGCTGAATTTACGTGCATTACATGCAAGATGTCCCAAAATGAACGCGGTTTCGGTCACTCCGCAAAATGGAAAAAAATAATAATTGACATGGTATAAGAAAAAAAAATTTAACCTAATTTCCAATTGTATAATGCTATTAATATAACATGTTTAGACTATTCCACTTTGGTCATTTCATGCCGCGTATCACGTACGTCATCCCGTGGATTGTCAATTCCTAAAAACTTTAATGCATTATCATGAAGTAGTTTACTCTGAAAAACGAGAACGTCAACCGTTAGTTTTTCGGTAAAACTTGAGGATCGAGATATAAACTGTATATTGTTGTTTACAGATAGTGGAAAAAAAATTATGAAGTAAAATATATTGTTTATTAGTATGTTGCCATTGATATTTTTACATGAACCGTGTAACATCTTGAACGTATTTTTTAAATGTTTTCTAATGTGGCCTACCTTTCTTTCGTCACTAAAGTCGCTCATGGATTCGATTAATTTTCCCGGAAGATGTTCACCTAATGGAAATGGATAGTCGGTGCCTAATATTATTTGATCCTATATACAAACAAAACGAAAACAACGTGGATAAGTTATTAATCATTATCTTTCAAAATTCATTATGGTAATGCAGTTTTTTTTTTAAATTTCAAAGTGTTTTGAACAATTAAACTCGTTTTTCGACGTTTTTTTCAAAGTTATCCCCAACTCAGACGTCGAAAGGAATTAAGCGATTGAGATCAAAATGCAGAAATTTGGAGCAAACAATTTTTTATTTAGGAAATTAAAAAGTCATCCGATTTGCTCGATTTGAATCATTTTACCGTAAAAGATTGAAAAAATTGGGTAAAAAGAGTTTAAAGTACCGTAAATGGAATGTGAATTTAGAAAAAAACACGGTTTCGAAATCGTTTTTCGACCCCTCGATTTACTCGTTTTACGCCATTTTTTCAAAAATTTTATGGATTTCCTTCGTCAAGACGAATCGAACGAGCCCAAAATTTTTGACCGGAAAAATGAAATTTCGTCTCGACGCTGAGATTTTAAAACGTTAAAAAAACGGCGAAAAACGACTTTAAGAGGTCAAAAATGCATTTCAAATTTGCGAAAAAGGCATTTCAATCGTAACCTATGCATATATGATATGCTAAGCAATAGAGCAAGTGTGGACTTTTGCAGCACACTGTTTAATACGTTTATAAGGAGGGTGGGGATGGGATGATATGCTAAGCAATTAAGGAAGTTTGGAATTTTGCAACACACTGTATAATACGTTTTCAAAAATCATTCTTCGACCCCTAAGAATCGTTTTACATCGTAATTTCAACGCGTTTTGGAATGTAGGCGTCGCACAGTGGGTCGAAATGCAAATCTAGCTTTTCAAAATAAATATTGTAATATTCCTTGGCATTATTTAAAAAACTCCAAAAGCATTTTGTTTGAATGATATAAATGACTTAAAATTACCGAAAATTCACCCAATTTTACAAACAGGAAATGGGCTAGAGTCCCGGAAATGGACAAAACCTGCCTGCAAAGCATGAATGCATTGAGATG
>JAQGBX010005630.1:0-13426 GCA_034698745.1 Megaphyllum sjaelandicum
CTTTTTTGGTTTTGTGGTTTTTTACTACGTGTATTACAGTCTACATGTATAAGTGCAGAGTACATGTTCATTATTTTAATTCAATCCAGGCATTCTTTGTGTAGTGACCACCTGTGTACAGTGACCAACATAGTATTTTTTTGGTGGTCACTCAACAAGTTTTACTGTATTCCTATTGCAATAACGTATAGAAAATATCAACAAGAAAACCGTAAAACAGGAATTTTTCAAAAATTTGGTATTGAAAAAGCAATTGTATAGTCAGAAACATACAGTATAATAGGACAATTTACTGAAACGTGAAGAAATTTAAGGAATTTACTAAGGAACTTCCGAGAAAAAACTAAAATTAATTTCAAAACGTTAAATTTGACTTGTCCAAAGCATGGTATCTAGAGGCTATTTATCAAACGTTTATAAAATTCACCAAACATGAAGATTATTCTCGCCGGTGACGTCCTTCGAGAGAAATCCTTTTGAATGAAAACAATTAACTCCTTATTAGAGAACCCCTGGATCGCGCCATTTTGAACTTGTCTACGGGGTCAAGAGCCCTGACAATGACCAAAATAAATTCATATTTATACATCTCGCTCTCGTAGGCCTAAAGCGAGCGAAAAACGAGTTTTCGGACTGATCATAAATTCTAAAGGGGGAACAAAAAATAAGTCAGTTGACTTTGAAAGATACGCATCGTCAATTTTCAATTTGTATCAATTAAATTCAATTTTAATTGGGAAATTTGCGCTAGGCCTAAAACAAGTTCATGTTTTTTTTTTACTGTCGAGCCTCTTAGACCAACCGTACCTTTTATTTTCAACGTTTAAATGACATCAACTGTGGGAAAAACGGCAAAATCAAAATGAATCAATATATTTTTGCATTAAACTTCAATAGATACCTTGACGATTAAGGGAGGCGTGATAAAAGGATTTAGAATAAATTAACTATTTAGGATGATATAAACGTAATATTAAAATGCCTTCAATTAAACTATAGACCCGAACCCCTAATCCAGGCAGCTAGGGGCTATAGTGCCCTGGTGGCCTCTGGTGGAGGCCATTGTCATGGATGTCAATCTGCTACGTCATTTATTTAAAAATACCCTTCAAATCCAATACATTTCTTTTTTAAAAAATAATACAATTATATACGATCTGATTTTCGACCAGATTTTCATTCATTTTCTGACTTATGTACAGTATATCTTAATAATAATAATAATACGTGTCAATATCGTGCCGTTTACAATTATACAGTAGGTTCCCGAATAAAATAGGGCAAATTATCGATCTGAATTTAATACACTGTACGCAATAAACTTTCTAACTTCCACCCAACCTGCATTCAACGAAAACCGGGTATATGTAAATGAATTTGCGGACACCGTGTATTTCAGGCAGCATATGCAAAGCTACAGTATATACAAATGAGTTTCATTCAATTATAATGGACCGAGGTAAAATTTAATTAAAAACTACGTTTATAAAAATGAGGTCGTATTTTATGGTTGTGGGGTATAAAGTTAGGGATTAATTGGCTACAGGTCGAACATGTGCGTATATAAAGGGTCATCCCCATTTTTACGAAACAAGCACAGAAAAAAAAAACTTACAAAGGTTCGCAATTAGCGAACAAAAACAAAAAAGCTCAATAACAATAACAACAGCGAGCCTTTTGTGCGTATAAGAAAACTACTACTACATGTATATCGGGGTTCCCCCTTATTTCATTCATTAAAACGAGCACGTAGGACTACTACTATTACTACGTCATGTTTTTGCTACCTGTGCCCGGGGTGCTTTCATTTTTTTATGCACCATTCAAGCGTCCATGTTGTTCCTACCTGTTGAATGTGCCCCCGCCTGAGGGGCAGGATGCTTGCCCCCGTACAAAACAATTAATTAACTAAATCGCCGTTTCCTGTCCTTTCCTCGGCCATATCATGCAGCACAATATTTCGAACAGGCCTAGGACGCGGTGACGTCATTTTCGACATTTTTACATAATAGGCCAAGAATTAAGGGATGAACAATGTGTTCACGGACAAAGCAGGTGCAGCAGTAGATCATGAGCAACTTCTTCATATTGCTTGCACTGACCATGAAACATTAAATACTTGGCATTATATTTACAGACCGATGTTACTCATGCCTGGCTGCATCGAGCTTAATTAACAAAAAATAAATAAAAAAAATACATTTTAATGGGCAAATTTCATTGTTTAAAAAGCTTCCACCGTAGAAACAAAAACAAAAAAAAATTACAGATAATCTGTATTGGTACTTTGGAAGCACCATCGAATGATGGATGGCGCCACTGTAGAAAACAAATTATAAGAGGAGAAACTAGAGATTTGTACGCGAAACATTAAAACGTCTTTCAAATTCAACGGAATTCGCCATGACAAATTTAAATTTTGTTTTCACAGGGCTTTCAAACAAATTTCCATTCTAGCTTCCCTGACTTTTCCAGGTTTTTTTAAAAAAATTTCTCTGACCTGCAATGACAACGTGAAAAATTGACATATTTTCTAAAATTGACACTGGAAAATATTTTTTTAAAAATTTATTAACGACAATTTTGAAAATTAACAAAGGTTTTTTTTTAAATTAAAAAAAAAAATTACATGAAAATTTTTTAAAAAGGGAAAATTTTGTGCTGGGAAAAAGTGGGGACGTTTGCAATTTTGTCCCCGGAAAATGTGGAAAATTTGTACTCGGAAAATATAGAGAAATTGAGAGAATTGTGAAAATTTGTACATGGAAAAAGTGGACAATTTTCCTAATTTATACTTGGAAAACGAGGAAAATCGTGAAAATTTGTACTCAGAAAACGTGGAAAATATTGCAAATTTGTACTCCGAAAATGTGGAAAATGGGCCCTATATATATATTGCTTTTAGTATTACCTTTGGATCGCCATGACTGCATTGAATTTCCCTGACTTTTTCAAAATAACCCAATCTTCCCTGACTTTTCCAGGTCTGGGGAAACCCTGAAGTATGTTCTTAATATAAAGGAATTTAAAAGCTCACGAATCCAAATTCTGTTAATATTTTAATTTCAGGCCGTTTTAATACTTTACGAGCAATTTCCGCTACTTTCGTTCAAGCCATACTAAAATATTCACAAAGATAATCAGTTTTTCCCTCTTGATATACAAGTACACGTATGTGTGAACTATTATTCTACCCATGTCTCATTCTGACCACTGCATGTTCATTGGCCCGCAAATTCAACTCTAGAAGAATGCATTGAAATGCCACTTGACAGCCAAACTTCAATCTTTTTTATTTCTCCCCACAAATGCGGTTAAGTCTCTTTTTCGGTACACATGTTACAAATAACAATGAATGGTTGTAACGCTCACACACACAGTAGCTACCCCGGTTCATTCATATTTTTTGAGGGGGTTTGTGGCCCAGGAGGGAGGTTGTTTCTTTTCAAAAATTTGCCATCACATTTCAAGATGGCGTCGAGCATGTCGTCATTCTTCTGTATAATTATAGCTTCACCCCCGTGGCCTTCCCTCCCTTGACTAATTAGAGCTCATTATCTACTTCCTGTACTCACTTCTTTCTCTTTAAATCAGCTCGGTTCCTCCCATGCCCCCCCTTGCCTAGTTTGGCCCAGACCAATGATGGGGGTTACTAGGATCCGCCAACAGGGGTCACCGCAGTCACTTAATCAGACGACGTAAACATAAGCGTGTGGACACCATCATTCGAGGGTCGTCACGAGTGAAGTGGACGCTGCCGGAGGAGGACGACCCGAAATTTGGGTCAACCGAAATCCATAACATTTTTTACAGGAACATCATTTCTGCGAAAGCCCTTTTAAAATCAACAACTGACGAATTAAGTGGATACAGGGTATCGAAATATAATTGCATTCAATAGGGCGAGCTGAATGGTATACAGAAAGGATGTTCCCAATTCATGCTTGGACAATTTCTTTTTTTTAAATATTTGAAAAACTCGCGTTTATTCCGCTACTGAAAATTATTAGATATAACGCAATGAATGCTAACTGTTTCCAGACCGGAATATACAGCACTGCAGAGTTCCCCCTGAAATTTAATTTTCAACTTCCCTGACTTTCCCAGGTTTTAAAAAAATTTTCCCTGACCAATGACAACGTGAAAAATTGACACTGTATAAAATATTTTTTAAAATATGCGTTGAACATTTTATAAAATGGGGAAAATTTCGTATTCGGAAAATGTTACAAATTTGTGCTGGGAAAAAGTGGGAAATTTTTTCAATTTTGTCCTCGGAAAATGTGGAAAATTTGTTCTCGGAAAACGAGGAAAATTTTGCAAATTTGTACTCGAAAAACGTGGAAAATTTTGCAAATTTGTACTCGAAAAACGTGGAAAATTGTGTAAATTTGTAAATGGAAAACGTAGAAAATTTTGCAAATCTGTACTCCGAAAATGTAGCAAGTTTTGCAGCAAAATTTCTACTCGGAAAATGGGCCCTGGGCTAACCTTGTAGAAGTATTAATTATGGATCGCCATAACTGCGTTGAATTTCCCAGACTTTTCCAAAATAAACCGTTCTTCCCTGACTTTTCCAGGTTTTTCAGGTCTGGGGGAACCCTGCCTGAGCATGTCAGAAATAAGGTTTGAAAAGTGGTTTTTTTTTAAATGAAGGGTATAGGTTATGTCAAAATGTTTGAAATAATAAGATATAGATTCGAAAACAGTCGGGAAATTCGAGACCCATGTCAAAATACCGTATGGTTGAAAATTTTAAAATGATTGGATATATCCAATTCCATGATGGTAAAAAAAGTTACAAAAATAGAAATTTGGGACCTTGTCAAATGTGTGCTAACAATAGAATTTTGCTCGTCTATAATAACAG
Organism: Megaphyllum sjaelandicum; assembly: GCA_034698745.1. NCBI lineage: Eukaryota > Metazoa > Arthropoda > Diplopoda > Julida > Julidae > Megaphyllum > Megaphyllum sjaelandicum. The sequence continues at coordinate 4,871 of JAQGBX010005630.1, forward strand.
GAGTAGAGGTCACGCCCTAGTCCCTTTACTATAGACAAATCATTGAAAAAGTAGACATTTTGTATTAAATTCGAATTACTGATCCACTTACTACTACGCGCATGCAGGGGTGACCAAATTGGTATAAACCCATACAGTATATCGTGTTCATAAAGTATAGCTCAACCTGTCCTCTATACCGAGGTCCCAGAGGCGGGTCATGTTCAACACGAAGGTAAACTACACAAAAGGTGCTTGAAAGAGATGCCGGTGCCAGATAAGGCTAAAATGTCAGTCGACATAAATTTCGTACAATTAAATTAGACGGGGCGCCCCCATGCAGCTACTTCTTATCTCGTCGAAAGGTGTGCGAATTGTAAACACACCGGCGATTTAACAAACACCTTTAGCAAACGGAACAACACAAAGGGCCCTTTGTGGAACTCAGGCTTCGGGTTTCGGCCATTCAATGTCCGAAAAAGCAAACAGATTTGATACATGGGGCCAATAGCACGACCCCCCGATCATTACGAATTAACCCTGCCCAGCACGTGGCCTAAAACGGATTCAAAACGATCTGGGGAAAAAATGACCAATGGTCAATCTTCTTTGGCACGCGTTCCCCGGGGAGTTCAAGCACCTAAACAAGTTGACCACTCGAGGTCACCTTTCATCCGAATGCAGCGCGTTGATCGTTACACTTTACGCCTAAAATCAGTTATGGTTTATTTTGTGATTTACCGACAGTATCGTAAATAACAATGGCACCTGCCAGTACAATGGTTGTCATGGTGTTACCAAAACAGATTCGTAAACCTAGCTGTTACCTTTTAACAGCCATGAAAACAGGTACATGCTGCTCCGCAACGGGCAAATAACTCCATCCGGAGTTGTCAAAATACAGTGAAATCTGGAAAAGTGACCACCTTAATATGTCGACCACTTTTTAGTGTACATGTATTGTTTTTTTTTTCTAGTGTACATTTCCTTCATAAAAAAATCTTTGTAGAGTGACCAGTGACCACCTGTGTACTGTGTACATTAACCAGTGTGTGTTGCCTTTCCTTGCAATTTTTACATTGCCAATGTACCGTAAAAAATGGCCAGATAACAGATGAGCCACGTTACTTCTTGCGTTAACCCTAGGACATGATGATTCCGTACTTTTTTGGTTTTGTGATTACTACGTGTATTATAGTCTACAGTCTACACGTATAAGTGAAGTGTAGATGTTCATTTTTGCAATTTAATTCAGGCATTCTTTGTATAGTGACCACCTGTGTACAGTGACCAACATAGCTTTTTTGGAGGTCACTCTTAACACGTTTTACTGTAGTAAATAACATCCCTAGTTGGTTTTTTTAAATCCAAATACATGCGCTTATACTGTGCTCAAGTGGCCAAAAAGTTTAAAATGTGCGGGTATTACAGTATATCCGAATTCGGAATTCGTCTTAATCGAAGAAATTACCATTATTTCGTGTAGACCGAGGGGCTGGAGATGAGTTCGTTAGCATAATACACCAGAAATTTGTACAAAGCGAGTTCTTCTTAATAGGTTCCACCGTAATTGCGCTATATAGACCCAAACTGGGTTTCGGACATTAATTATTCTACTTTCCTCTACGGTGAATTAAGAACCGAAAATGAATCTGGATGATACATGTATCTGGTTATAACGAATCGTAATTCTTATAATGTGCACGTTATAACTCGATCTTTCACTTATTCGTTTCTCATAAATTTTCGTAGCAGAACTATAAAGTATCGAATTGGAGTCTCGAAAGACGACCCTTTCATCCCCCGTTTAATTTTGTTATAAAAGCTAGGACGAGGCCTAATTAAGTCATATGAAAAGGTGCGAATTAAGCGGCCGGCCATCCAGCGGTGCGATGCGTTGACAATCGACAATAAAAATAATCGTGTCAAAGACACTCGATCGGTTGAAAGTTGCGTGAATTTAACCCCGAGAAGGCTATCAAATTCTCAGGGCTGACGTAACCGAAAACAATGGAGGGTCTTAAAAACGACATTACGTTTGTTTTTCCTCTTAAAAATCTGCAAAAATACTCGACCCATTCTGCCGCATTCTTGACCCCCGGTTTCTATGCGTGCGAGGCTCCTATTATGCGGGGTCACGTAGCTTCAATTCGTATTTCTATACACGGTACAGTGAAATCCGCTTAATTCGGTCGAAACCCTTCGGGACGGATTTTTTTTTCCTATAAATGCTGTCCCGTATACGAAAAAAGTCGCTTAATTCGGCCATCTCATCGCGTAATTCGATCAACTTGCCACGTGTCCACGTAAAGCAAACGCGCGAGACAAGTTTGAGCATGTTTCGTACAAGTACGAACACGTTTTCACAACGCGCATGCGTGCATCTAAGCACGTAATGCATCAGCGGCTGCAATTGGAAGAATTTTAGAAAATGAAATTTCAGCCGTTGCAGTAAACGGGCAACATCGAACACCAACATATACTTTAAAACAAATATAATTTTTAAAACATGTAAATAATGTACATTGTAAAATAAATGTATTTCTAAAACACGCAGCAAATTATTTTGATAAAGGTACACGTTTAGCGTGTTTTTTTACATACATCTCTTATTTCGATCAAAATCGCGGCTTGCAACCAACGTGATCGAATTAAGCGGCTTTCACTGCATGCACAGTGAATAGTTTTAAAAATGCCTATACTTAATCGTACATACAGAAAGTATGTACATATTTTTAAAATTACACTAACAAAAACGAAGTCTTACGTTAGTTAGACACGCGCGCACCGATAGATGGCGCTGTTGCGGGTAGCATTCGGCAGAGCAAATTTCCGGTTACTTTACCCGGAATTTACCAGGAAAATTAAGATAAATGGAGTCATCTAAACTGACGTCTGACGAAACACTCCGAGTGATTTTTGAGCGAGACTCGCTGGCCAAAACACTATAGGGGTACTCGGACGAATCTTTACGAATGGCACTTTCGGCAGCAACGTAAGTCACGCGCGCGCCAAAAAATGCATCTTCGAGTAGCCCTTAAAACTACGACGAAGAAGCATCTCGGAGCGAAATAATGCGTAGCGAAGAGGGTCCCCGCCAGGGGGCGCAAAGGTCAATGAAAAATGGTGTATTTAGATTTTAATTACCTGCTTAGTCTTCGTGCGGTAAACGACGAGACGACCAGAAAGCAGCCAGGTTATTACGACTATCGCCCCGAAGCGCCCCCTAGCGGATTTCCACGCCTTTATTTTGGTTTCTCGAATGCGTGCTCGTATAAGAATTAAAAAGATGATGATGATGGGAAGTTTTTTTTTTTTTAAAAAGTGGTACCCTCGCAACGTTGGCATCCTCCATCTCTTCTCCCATTGAGCAAACAGCCTTGCCAACAGCAACAGCTGTGAGGGGAGTTTTAGCCGAAAAATAAAAAAAAGGCAGGCAGTGAAATGGAGCCAAGAAAGAGCGAGTGTGGCGCCAGAAGGACAAAGTTTATGAATGAAAAACACGACCGACACGAAACGAGAATGGCCCACGGCAATCCCTGTTTATGAATGAACGAATTCGGGCAGGCGCCTAAGACGCCATATATGGGAACACCTCCTATACTCCTATCTGTACTCGGATAACAGCCTCCGAAAAAAAAAAAAAAAACAACCCAGCAGCCAACAAAAAAAAAATGGACGCACTGTGGCGTAGCGGTGGTTGCGCTTTAATTCGGACAACGCGCACCAGGTGGCGACGTTTTAAACAACGTCCCGGACACCTTCGGAGCGACGCGATGGAGGCGGGGCATTTGGCTCGACCAACCGCCTTACTCCAGTACTTTTTTTTAGCCACAACTAACGAAAGAATGCATCCCGTACGCTGACGGGATTCGAAGCGAACCAACGAATGCGGGTAGCCACGCGTTGAAATTGCACTCGTTGAGAAGAGCTGGCTTTCAATTCAATTCTTTACCCTGCAGTCAGTACATAGGGGTATACTGACGATTAAGACAAATTCTGAATTCGGATATTGAGAATTTCCGGCAAAACGTCCGTTAAAACGGGGAATTCCCTCGATAAACGTTGCAGCACCCTCTCATTCGTATACATGCACTGTTCGTGAGGTAAGTTTCATCCAAACTTGGATGAAGTCATGTTTTGTCACACTTCTGAAGTTCTGATAATACGAACAAATTGGGTCGTCCCTTGAGACGTCTTAGCGAGGTTTCGATGTACATGTTTGCAGTATGAACAGTTATACGCGATGATAAAACGCTGAAGGTGCTATCGTACATTTACGAATAAACCCATTTGTAAAAATTTTAGTTCACCCGACTATACAGTACTTATGTTTTGTCTATATGGCGCATACACAATACTAGCGGTAAAACACGGCCTTGCCCAGGGAAAAATTGTTTGACAGTTTTATGGCTTTGGGGATTACCAAGAGGGTCAATTTCCCATAGAACGCGGCTTTGCATCATCAGGGGCAATTCGAAATGAGCGTATTCGAAATGTACGTTCCCCCTACGCGCTATACATGAAAACGTCCTTTTCGAATGACCCCCTAAGGAACACACATACAAACCCAGTCAGCCACAAAAACAAGATGGACGCGATTTGTATTTTATATATATAATGTAGATACAAGTACTCTGACAGAACCTTTCCAAATCGCACTTTGGTTCTCGTGAATTCAAGCGTATGAAGCCTGTTTCTTTTAAACCAATTGCATATTCCATTCGCACACTTGACTCGACCACTGCCAAAAGTGCCATTCGTAAAGCTTCCATCCGAGTATCCCTATTAAGACATTTAAAATCATGTAGAAGGAAGCCTACATGTGGCAATCTACTCTAATCGCCATTCTAATCGGTAAATTTTGAGACAACGGCCAATGAGTAATTAATTGTTGGGAAAGGAAAATACATTTTAACAAAATTATCTTATAATGCGTCTAAAATCTCGCTGCATCGAATGAATGCGTGAGGAAACTAATGTATTTAAGTTGAGAAACATGCACCCTAGCGTGCAAAAACACAATAAAGCAGGCGTGCGGTTACTCGCTCGTGAAACTAGAGTTAGTTAAAATTGTTAAGTCGTGGTTCGCCAGTTTAGCAGACTGGATTTTTGCCACACTGCCAAAAACCCAGCCCGTGTTTACCTTGAAAAGCAGCATCCAGAAATTAAACGCCATTCTAAAAGACGACCCACGATAATTGGTTAACATTTATAAATAGAAATGCCATCATCGTTCAAACATCGGTGTCTCGTTAACAAGAATTCGCTATAAACGAATTAATTTCCAGTTCCCGTCTCGTAAAGAAGAACTCACTTTATACGAAATTCTGATAGACGAACTCATTTCCAGGCCCAGTTCTATAGGGTACTGTTTCGTTATAACGAAATTGAGTTATGTTATAAGTATATATAACGGGGAATTTCCCCGATAAACGTTGCATGACCATCCCATTTATAGACACGTATACGTGGGATACAATTTTCATCTAAACTTCGACGAAACTAATTCTTATCGTGGAGTCCCCTTTCGTCTGACTTTTGATAATACGAACTACGGTTTATACGAACATTAATTTTGAGGTCCCTTTAGACTGTACGTCAAGTTAGAAAACTACGTGGATGATAACTGTCGATGAATGTCGAGCAATGGCACAATTTGAACAGTTGAAACGTTTCAGTCGATACATTATTTATGTCACGCCCAATTTCCATATTAGCAGTAATGTTTCGATCAGTTGTGGGTTGCCCGACGCGACATCTGTCGCTAACATCTGCAATTTTATGGTGATTTATTGAAATATTTCGAAAGGGGTCCCGCGCTAGTTTTTGGTCCCCCTTTTTTGCCGAAAAATTCAAAATGCGTTTAGGTTCGACCTTGGATCAAACACGAAAGGGGGTCGAGTCTATTAGAAACGGACGCGGGGTGGCGCTAGCAGTCCCATTCATAGGAACTCGGAGCGTGCTAAATTCAAACGAAAACGTGAGGAAGAGTGCGTGGGTGAGACGCGTTAGATAGATACAATTGCTACTAAATTTAATACCACATATATACAAGTTCTCGATGCAACATCAAACCGAGCAATTTAAAAAAAAAATATAAATATATTTTGAAGGTCACCATGCATACTTTTTTTTTCTTCAAAATTTGTCTTTGAAAAGTGCGAACGTCAAGAAACCACTTTTTGATAGCAACCATCATTTAGAGTGAAGTTGAAAAGTATACTGTATATCAAGTAATAAATGTACCAGATTTTCAAGATTTCAAGTTTTTCTTATTTTAAAAAATAACAGGGTTCCCCCAGAAATTTCATTTTCAACTTCTCTGACTTTTCAAGGTTTTAAAAAAAAATTTCCCTGACCAATGACAACGTGAAAAATTGACACTGGAAATATATTTTTTTAAAATTTACTAACGACAATTTTGAAAACTAACATAGAATTTATCTTTTAAAATTTCAACAAATTTCATAAAAATCTTTTAAAATGGGAAAATTTCGTATTCGGAAAATGTGAAAAATTTGTGTTTGGAAAAAGTGGGAAATTTTGCAAATTTGTACTCAGAAAACGTGGAAAATTTTGCGAATGGGCCGTGAGCTAACCTTGTAGACGTATTAGTTTTGGATCGCCATGACTGCGTTGAATTTCCCTGACTTTTTCAAAATAAACCATTCTTCTCAGAATTTTTTCAAATAAACCATTTTCCCCTGACCTATCAGGTCATTTTCAAGTTCCCTGAATTTTCCAGGTTTTCCAGGTCTGGGGGAACCCTGAATAAATAATAACGAATAAGAGAATTTTCGAAGGTATTAATTTAAAAAATTCATTCCTAATGTAATTGACAAAAATACCAACAATTTACCAGATTTCTAAATGTTACCATCTGCTAACATTGTTTTACACAAATAATAAAGAATAAGATTCATTATATACTGTATTTCTATTGTGATTGATAAAAATACCAAGTAGCCTACAGCGTAATGCAATTTACCAGATTGCTAAACGTTACCATTTCCAAACAAATTTATTACGATAAATAATAAAGAACGAGTAATTTTTGAAGGTCGGCCTTTTTTTCATTTTTTCTTCAAGAAAAATAAAATACGAAGGGGTATAAAAACTCCCCGAAAACTAATTTTTGAAGGCCACGATCATTTTTTATAGTTTTCTTTAAAAAAAAAAACTTGCCTAAGAAGCTATTATCGAAGTTAAAACGAGGGAAAGGGAGGTAAGGTTATATCATTACGACACTGGTGAAAGTAGGCCTTCTCAGAAAATCCATCTTTTTTATTTTTCGTCCCCTGCACCAATTTTTTTTGTTCCAGTGCCAAACTTGAACTTTCCTGAAGATTGAAGGGCGAAACTGACGCAGCTCCCGCTTCACTTAGGCCCAGAGCTTCTACTCTCCCCTTAAAAGCTAACTTTTAAGTGACATTTGTTTTACTATTTTAAGACACCGTTGAAAGCTAAGAGGTCCGCTCGCGAAATAACACGCTTTTTTTGCTCGCCCAATAGCCCCAAACCCATTTTGTAATGGGGTGACAATTGGACGTTCGTTAGGCTACGACACGAACAAAAGTTTTAAAAGTACGTGAAAATCATAGTATAGGAAAAATGTAAAATGGGGGAAACAACGAACGAGACTGGCTCATTTTCGTGCCCCTGTTACTCAAAAGTTTACTCCAACTTTTCACCACCTTAAAACGTAAAAAGGAAAAATTGCGTCAAAGAAACCGCAAATTTCTACAAATTTAAGGGAAAATTCGTGTTAATACGAAGTTTGTATTCGAGCATGTTTGAATAATTTGTGACGTCCTTAAACGCCTCGCTTCGCAGCGGGATTAGGAAATAAAAACTACTTTTGCCATATTGCGAGATGGTCGACTGTTTCGTAAACTACTCGAGAAAGAGCGAACGAATCAGCGAGGCCTCGATCACTCACGTAATGCTTTAATTGAGAGTACAATCCGCGGGTGGGAGCACGTTAGCACTTAAAGTTTCCTTGAAAAAAGTGTCGCTAGTGCATGGTAAGGGTCAGCAATACCACTACGCGACACTCCTTCGAAAAAAGTGTTCAAAGACACTTTTTAATTGTCAGTACTACGGTAGTAAAGACGACAGAAACTATATACAGTCGAACTTAGTTAAGACAAATCTCAAGGGACGTAAAATTCTGTTCGTTTAAACCGTAGTTCGTATTATAGGAAGTCTGACAAAACACGACTTCAATTATACGATAAGAATTAAAGTGTCTAAAGTTCGTCTTAACAAAACAGAGTGCATATGTATGCTGGGGAACTCGAAAATTCGTTCGTTTCATCTAAAAATTTGCAATATCCGAATTCTGGAATTCGTCTTAAACGAAAAAAATAACATTATTCGTCCAGTTTTTCAACCGCTTTTCTCGATACTTCTCCAGGCGTTCATAGATGGCGCCGAGGGCCGCTAATCGTGGTCATGGACGCGTGGGTGCAGTTATACAGTGAAACCTCACAATAGTTTCTCATAGTTTACGAACTCATTTCCAGTCCCCGTATACGACGGGGAAAACTATGAGAAACTATTGTGAGGTTTAAC
>JAQGBX010005631.1:0-13426 GCA_034698745.1 Megaphyllum sjaelandicum
AGGGTGTGCACTTACTTTTTGTGCCAAAAAATATTCGTTTTTATTAATTTAAAATTTACTTATTTATTTTTAAAAAAATTTGGTTGTTGTTACTTAATCCATGCACTGTAAGTGCTATTATAAATGTAGTTTTACAAAACTACACCATTTATTTTTCTGAAAACAGCAATTTTCTTACTGTGCACTTACTTTTTGTGTCAACTGTAATATATTTAAATTGAAACCTGGGAAGAAATTGGTATGTTATGGTACCTAAAATCAAAAATCCGTTGCGTTTCCCTGCATAGCTTCTGTGCTTTCTGGGCTCGGTAGTCGATATAATAGATAAGTACCTATATTTTTAAGTGCATTGAATTTGATTGGAATAAATTTTGAAGTGCATTGACTAAAAATACGTTTCGAAATGCATTAACCAGAATAGATTGTTAAATACAATTAACGAGAAATGCATTGACTAGAATCAAAGTACGATTGGTAAACTTCTGTCTGAGTATCCTCCCATTAATGATTGTTTTCATTTTTTTGGCCAGATTTCGTCTCTTTCCAACACCGCAACACGTGGCGTCACCAGGCGGTAAGTAATCGTTTACTTCGATTTTTCCATACATACATCCATCCATACATACAAAAAACTAGCTAAATGCTAGTTTTTTTGTTAGTTTTTTAGTTCGTTCGATTCGTTGTTATTGTTGTTTTTTTGGTTTTTGTTTACTACATTCATTATTCGAAACAAAAACATTTTGAAATGTATGTCATCGACCCAACGTATTAAATTTCCAAGATGGCGTCCGGGTGAGTGCGTGACCGATGGCGGAAACACGCACTTCCGGTGCCCGAAAAAATGATGAAACTCAGATGCTTAAATAAAAACCCATTTAAAACCTCGATAGCATTTAGCACGAAACGTGTCTTAATTAATACGCCCTAAATAGCACGCCTCTTATAACGAATTAAGTGCTTTGAGAGGGGTGAAGGGGGAGGGGCTTAAGGGGAAATACCCTTTCATTAATTTACTGGAATTGTCACATTTCTCACCTCAGCGGGAATTACACCGATGATAGACTCGAGTATAAAACGAAATATATGCCGAAATGGATTACTTTACTGTCGAGACTCGCATATGCATATATTTATGAAACTCGTCACGCTGTTGGGGGTACTCGAGTCAACGACTTTACGAATTGTGCTGCTCGGGGAACTTGGACATATTCGGGAAAAGTCAGGTTGGAATGACTTATATATTTTGAAAAAGTCGGGGAAGAATGACTTATTTTGAAAAAGAAGGGGGAAGAATGACTTATTTTGAAAAAGTCGGGGAAGAATGACTTGTTTTGAAAACTTTTAGGGTAGGAATGACTTGTTTTGAAAAAGTTGGAGAAGAATGACTTGTTCTGAAAAGATCGAGGAAGAATGACTTGTTCTACAAAAGTCAAAAAAGAATGAATGACTTGTTCTGAAAAAATCGGGAAGTATGACTTATTTTGAAAAAGTTGGGGAAGAATGACTTGATTTGAAAAAGTTGGGGAAGATCGAATGACTTGATTTGAAACAGTTGGGGAAGAATGACTTGTTTTGAAAAATTCGAGGAAGAATGACTTATTTTTAAAATGTCGGAGATGAATGACTTGATTTGAAAATGTCGAGGGAAGAATGACTTGTTTTGAAAAAGTCGGAGGAAGAATAACTTATTTTGAAAACTTTTTGAGGAAAGAATGACTTGTTTTGAAAATGTCGGGGAAGAATGACTTGATTTGAAATAGTCGGGGGGAAAGGACTTGTCTTGAAAAAAGTCGGGGAAGAATGACTTGTTCTGAAAAAGTCAGGAAAGTATGACTTATTTTGAAAAAGTCGGAGCAGAATGACTTGTTCTGAAAAATCGGGGAAGAATGACTTGTTTTTGAAAAAGTCAGGGAAGAATGACTTGTTTTTGAAAAAGTCAGGAAAGAATGACTTGTTTTAAAAAAAGTCGGGGAAGAATGAATTGTTTTTTAAAAGTTGGGAAAGAATGACTTATTTTGTAAAGTGAGGGGAAAATGACTTATTTTGTCATGGAAGTTAAATTTGAAATTTCTGGGAGAACCCTGTTTTGGCAGTACCGTTTTATCCAACCATCTTCTAAAAATTTTCATAGACAAATGAAACTTGTGTGACTTTTCTGAGACACCTAAATCAACGTTTTTAAGACTTAAGTAGTTTTGTTTAAAAAAACAAAACCAAACAAAAGTTGTAACAGTCCATAACTTATTCCATTAAAAGCCAAATCTCGTTATTTTTGGCAAACAAAAAGGTAGACTAAAGACAAAAAAAACATTCATTTTTTCTCGAGAACTCAGACGTCTAAGTGCCTTAATTCACTCCAAGAAAGTTTACTTTATAAAAATCCGAATTTCTGAAAATCTTAAAAATATATTAAACTTTGTTGTGAAAATAGGAAGATTAAAATTCCTAAAATATTATTATCTGAAAAACTGCGAACATCTATCTCCTATTTACATTTATATCGAGTATAAACTTTAAATAAATGCAGGTTTTTCAGATCACTACTGATGCCATCGACCATCTGAGAATGACATTAATAATGATTAAGCAGATGGATGAAGTAAGCAAAGCGTAGGCCCGGTAATGATGAATATGCATAGCTCGTGTAAAGCTGAAAAGTAAGGAAAGCGTAATGACGCCACATTTTCTTAGGTAATGTCATTTCAATTAATGACATTATTACCGAACGTAAACGGCATGAAATCACTTCACCTTGCATGTAAAATCTACTTGAAGAAAATACTGAAGTAATTGAAATGTAAATTGCCTAGGTACAGTATTAAAAGTGAATTATTGAAACTTTGATGTTATTTTTAATTTTTTAAAAAATGATTAAAACACATGAAATGACTTAAAGGATTTATGTAATTTTACTGAAGTCTGCAAAAACTTCCTCGGATTTTCGTCAGTTTTCAACGAAAATAATTTAATGAACCAGAAGTATTTTTTAAGCAGACCCTGGACGTTCTGTAATCATGTCATTACTTTTTGAGAGTGACTTTAATAATAATTATTTAGGGTGATAATGATTTGGAATGTTGACTGGTAATGATGTAATTTCATCGATCGCATATGGTTGAAAAGTAAAGAGAGCGTAATATGATGCAACATTTTTGGTCATAATGTCATTACAGATGATGACATAATTTCTAAACATTTACGTCGAGGCACATAAAATAAACAATTAAATCAGTAGTATATTTAAACAGACCCTACATGTTCAGTAATCATGTCATTTACTTTTTGAGAGTGACTTTAATAAAGATCGTGTATGGTGATGATAATTCGGAATGATGACCGGTAATGACGAAATTTCATCGATCTTGTATGGTTGTAAAGTAAGGAAAGCGTAATGATGCAACCTTTTTGGACGTAATGTCATTACGGATGAAGACATAATTTCTAAACGTTTACGAGACACATTACGTAAACAATTAAACGAATCAGTAGTTTATTTAAACAGACCCTACACGTTCAGTAATCATGTCATTTACTTTTTGAGAGTGACTTTAATAATGATCGTGTAGGGTAATAACGATTTGGAATGATGACCGGTAATGATAAAATTTCATTGATCGCGTATGGTTGAAAAGTAAAGAAAGCGTAATGATTCAACATTTATGGGCGTAATGTCATTACGGATGATGAACCTAATTTCTAAACGTTTACAAGACCCTTAATATCACTCGACCCTTTAAAAATATATTTTTTAAAAATACCATAAATTATGCTAAAAATTCCATTATGCTAGAAATTCCATTCTTGAGTAGCCAAATTTAGTGAAAAAGCCATCAGGAGGACAGTTTTAAATGTCCTTGAGATAAAAAAAGGTGAAAAAAGATTAAGAAAGATTGAGTGAGGAGATGTCAGCTTTGACAAAAAGCAAGGGTATAGAGACTAGCCTCCAAATTGAGATATATGGGTCAAGCTGGACAATGGTCATCGCGACGACCGAGTCCTATTCAACTCGAGCCCAGTTTGTTTGCTAAACTATCCACCAGGGATCCATTGTTGGTCCATTTGGCCGTTGTTTCGCTAAATTAGATTTGCCTTTATTGCCAAATACAACGAAATCAAACGCATTTTTGGAGGGGAAAAAATCTCCAGATTTGCTGAAAATGTTTCTGTGTTCCGCTTTTGCCGTTTATTATCTGTCTAGTCTGAATTCCTGAATCCGGGACTCGTATAAAGCATCTGTTTTCTGGCTTAACATGTTTTACTGCTCAGAAAGAAAACCAGATGAATCGTGGTTTCTGTCAAATTTTTTTTCTGTTAAAGAAATATGCTATCTTTGCTCGAGTTAATGTGGAAATAAATATCCGAAGATTTTCTATTTAATGTTTGTTTTTGTTATTTTTTTGGAGACATCTGATAGTTAACCGTTCAATTTATTTGTCTTATTTTAATAAGAAGAACATATTTGACAATGTTAGCAAAGTTTTGTTCAAGATCAACTGAAAAATTCAGAAAAGATGTGAACTTTGGTGAATTAAGAAAAAAATTATAAATAATTAGATAAATTGCAGGATATACTGGAATTTAGAATATTCCGGGAAATTCGGTTCATTTAAAATGAATTTTTGAAGTAATTTATTTCAGATATGCAGTTAAACCTGTTAAGAGTGACCAAAAAAATGCTTAGTTGGTCACTGTACACAGTTAGTCACTAAACAAAGAATGCCTGGATAAAATTAAAATAATGAACATGAACACTAGCTGTACTTATAAATGTAGTAAAAAAACACAAAACCAAAAAACTAAGAATCATCATGTCTATGAGCATTTCATACATGTATATACAGTTTATTTATTGCCTTATTAGGCCTTACATGTTTTTTAGAGATAAAATTATCAAGTTTCCTTGTTTTAAATAACATAACATGATTGGCTGAATTATTTGAGAACCACTTGGGTTAAAGCAAGATGTAAGGTGACTCATCTATTATCTGGTCACCTAATAAGGTACATTGGCAATGTAAAAGTTTCGAAAAAGACAACACATACTGGTCACTGTACACAATGGACATGTGGTCACTATACAGAGAATTATCATAAAGAAAATGTATACTAGAAAAAAAAACATGCTACAAACTGGTCAACATAAAAAGGAGGTGACCATACAGGTTCTACTTTACTGTACATTTTCATCCTGTAATGATTCTTATTACATTTCTTCATGCCCCTACATGTTGTTGTTTGGGAAACATTGATAGAAACTATGCTTTGCGGTGAACGCTGATCATTTTATGCCCGGACTGATGTTTTTCGGACGTCAGATTTTGTATTTATTCTCAAATTTTCATACTCAGCTATTACTTACGAATATTAAGAGATTAATATTATACTTATACACAATGTGATGGTATTACAAGTACACGAAACTTCCGTTTAAATTGAGCTGCACCTGCTGTGAAGCCCACCAACTTAAAAATCAGGGAATTTTTCCTTTTTTGATACGTTTTGCAGGCACAATTTTACGTTTCCATCAAAAATATCGTCTCATAACGCTCACATGTCTCTCATATTTCCCCCCTTAAAACGTTTGCTTGTCCTAATTCAATATTGGGATTTTCAGCTGCTCCTGATTTTTAAGGAGAATGCTGCCTCTGATAACATCTTTTCTTTGCAGTGAATCCCACCAATGTCAAAATCAGGGGATTTTTTCTTTTTTTATACGTTTTGCAGGGACAATTTTATGTCTATATTGAAAATATATCGTCTTATAACGCTCACATGTCTCTCCTTTTCCCTCCCTTAAAACGTTTGCCTGTCCCATTTCAATGTTAGGATTTCGAGCTGCCCCTTACTTTTTCGATTAGAAGCAAACACCGATATCGAGTAAGCATTGCGGTGAAGCTCACCGCCGTAAATACCCGGGGCAATTTTTCCCCATCTTGTTTTTTTTTTTCCGGATGAGTGCGCGTTTCTTTTGTTTGGCGTTGTAAAATATGCATCCAGATGGCGCTTTTCGTCGATGCGTAGACCAAAAATTGCGAGTACGAAATTCGTTTAATGGGCCGACGGCGTTTTGGTAAAAGGCAGCGCATGGTAATTTGAGACCATTTTGTATGTGGGCCAAAAGCGTGCATTGCCTAATATTTCTCGGTTACATCCATTCAGAACTAATGTATTGGCTCTAAGCAAATGGATTTATTTAGGACAAACCTATTTCCTGCGCGGCTCCTTGATAAAGCAATACATTATTTTCCCTCCCTATTTTTAGTGCAATCGATAAGCCAAAATGGCGGCCGTACTGGCTCTGGCATAGCGCTAGATGCCGCGTGGCCTAAATCGGAAATGGCAAACAAAACGACGTAGGCGCACCTTGCCCGTACGAAACGATCGTTAATGCCCTTACATATTGCCAGGAAGGATGTAAAACAAAAAAACAAAATCTTTTCATCCAGGAAAAGAAAAAAAATGGAGCTTAAAGAAAAAGCTGCCCCTTGTTTTATCATCGGCGAGCTTCGCCGCATTACTCGGGCGCTATCAGTGATTACCACTCATTAAGCGTTAAGGGGCAGCGTAATCTTCGCGGGAACACTTTGTTTTATGGCAAAAAATAGACGAGACGATAACATCTTTATGACGTTAAAGAGAAGCTAGAGTCACTGGCAATGTATTCGGAGGACGGGACATAACAGTTTTTTTTTGGGCGATGTCTTGTAGATTTCAACGATTGATTGGGAAAAAAATGATTTGAGGAATGGAAATTTTATGAAAATTGCTGTACATGCATGATTAATAATTCGTTATGAATACATTGGTAAAATATATGGTTGGAGAAATCGAAATTTTATGTAAGATTTATTGACATTAAATGTGAAATTAATTTAACTTTTATGAAAACTACTGTATATGAATTATTGTTAATTTATTATGCATTCGTTAGTATGAAAAAATGGTTAAAAAAAATCGAAATTTTATGTGAAATTTATTGCAATTAAATGTAAAATTAATTAAATTTTTATGTAAGATTAATTGATCTTTTATATAAAATTAATCGAACTTTTATATAAAATAAATTTAATTTTAATGTGAAATTAATTTAACTTTTATGAAAACTACTGTATATGAATTATTAGTAATTCATTATAAGTTCGTTGGTAAAAAGAAATGGTTTGAAAAATGGAAATTTTATGTGAAATTTATTGAAATTAGATGCAATTGATATTAATTTAACTTTATTGTGAAATTAATTCAACTTTATTGTGAAATTAATTCAACTTTGATCTAAAATTAATTGAACTTTCATAAAAATTACTGTAAATGATTATAATTTAATTGATTATAGAAATTTATTAAAATTCATTAGTTAAAGAAAATGGTTGGAAAAATCGAAATTTTATGTGATATTAATTGAACTTTATAAAAAATTAAACTAAGTTTAAGTTGAAATTAAACTTTTATATAAACTACTGTACATGAGTGATTTTTATTGCGAAATTAATTGAACGTTTGTGAAAATAACTGTTCATGAATAATTATAATTTCATTGATTTTAAAAATTCATAAAAAATCATTGGTAAAAAAATGGTTTAAGAAATCGAAATTTTATTTGAAATTAATTGAACTTTATTGAAAGTTACTGTACATGCATGATTTCATATTTTCTTTTAGGACTGCAAAGTTTGGTTAATGAACAGATGGAACACATTTATTCATGTATATCTTACCAGTTCAATATTCGTTTCCAATTTTTTTTATAATTGCTAAATCAATATTTTCTTAAGTTTTGAATCAAGGATGCAACGTTTTATCCGCATTCGGTGATTGCGTATTCATGAAATTTGAGAAGTGCAGCAATTTTTAATTATTTCCAACGTCCTCAATTTCGTGTTTTTTTCAGTTTTCCTTTTGATACAAAACTCGAATGCTGGGGAAAATTAATCAATAAATTTGCATAAATAATAATACGCCTAATAATATGTCTGGTCTTGCTAGCAATTAAGCCTCGCGCCTCATTGAAAAAAGGCGAGTGCAAATCACTTTTGATGACTCTCATCATGCATTATGCATCCCAAAGTCTGATGAAAATGCAAGTTAGTCAATGCGTTTTGCCAAAGTGAAAAAAAATCGATATTTTCAGTCGCATTTTTGATTTTTTGGCAAAGGATCTTGTGTCTGTCTATTTTGCTTTTTCATATCCTGTCTACCGCAAACTAGTTTGTTAACCAAAAATTATCTTATTACGAATACGGTCGTTACTGTCATCGAATTGTCATCTAAAAAGTATGACTAACTTTCTGGGTGTAATGACATTCGTACTCAAATTAGGTAGTTTTTGTCTGAAATACAAACCTTTTGAAAGAAATTCCAATAATTGTTCAGATGTTGAGAACTTGTATGAAAATATTGAAGATTTTAGTTCTGGCAATATTTAAAATTATTTCTGAACATAACGACATTGATTCATAAAGTAAGGATCATTTTATGAAAATGATTTCGTTTTATTTCAGAAAATGATTCGAAGTTTTCAGAAAATGATTAGTTTTTTCTTATAACATTGACCAAGTTTTTTGAAAATGATTTTAATTTTGATTAAAACATTAATTAATTTTTTTTTGAAAATGATTTCAGTTTTCACAAATCAATTAACAATTTTTTTAAAAAGATGCAGTTTTTCTTACAATATTGACTACGTTTTTGAAATAACTGCAGATTTTATTACCACATTGGCTAAGTTGTTGAAAAATGATTGAAGTTTTTATTAAAACATTTATCAAGTTTTTTTAGAATACTTTCAGTTTTTTTAAAACATTGATTAAGTTTTTTAAAATAATTTCCGTTTTACTTTAATTAAAACACTGGCCAAGCTTTTGGAAAATAATTCCAGTTTTTCATAAAACATTGTCCAATTGAAAAAAAAAAATAATTCCAATTTTTCATAAAACATTGTCCAATTGAAAAAAAAAAATAATTCCAGTTTTTTTAAACATTGAATAAGTTTTTTGAAAATGTTGACCAAGCTTTTGGAAAATAATTCCAGTTTTTTCTAAAAACATTGACCAAGGTTTTTTTGTGAAATTGATGCCAGCGATTCGTGAAATAGTGTAATTTTTTTCAGAAAATATTCCAGATTGTATTTCTTAAACAATGGCATTGTTAGTGAAAATGTCGATTTTATCATCGATGTTTCGGAAAATACTCATTTCTTAAAAAAATAATTTGTCTGAAAATGAAAACAACTTTTCTTTTAATGTTTCTGCATAATAATACCAGTTTATAATAAGCGTATTTCAGTATTTCCAATTTGTTTTTACAGGTATTTCTAAGAATCATATATTTTCTGAAAAACATGATTCCGAAAACCTGACAATGATTTTCTCGAAAATCACGCCAATTTTTTTTATCCAAAACAAAGACATATATTTTTGAAATTAATGAGCCTTTTTACGTGTTTCTACTTGTTTGTTCGAATATAGAGTAGTTTGCTACATAAGTTATCGGAAAAGATCTCCTCTAATTAACGTTTAAATAAATGAACCAAAACAACGTTTTGGCTGAACGCAAATAGGAGTCTTGTACGAAGACGTATGACTCTGACTATAAATAATAACTGGATAATGTTGGTTTTTTTGACTAGGAAGAAATACAATTTTAATCAAATATATTTTTTTGTTACTAATGAAGCCGAATGGAGTACAAGTGGGTGTTGAAAATGCATTAATTTCGCTGAAATGATAAACGATCTTATGAAAATGAGAAGCTGGGATTAATGAAGAATGTTTATCTAGCCCATTTTAAACCATTTTTGTTTATGACTCGCTTTTATGGATTGTTAATGACTCGTGTTTCTGGGATTTTGTTTGTTGCCTCTAGCGCCGATTGAACGCCATTTATTTCGCTAAGTTTTGCGCAAAACTTGGGTCTAATGAACGCTCTCGAGATGAGTGATTTCGCACAATTTTAATTAATTTTCAGTTAAAGTTACGCCTAATTGCTAAAGTTTTGCAAAATATGCAAAATATACAATATATAGTCTAGAAATTAAAATTAGACCAGCCGAAATGAGGCATTTGGACCTAAAATAACTAGGTTTTTCCCCAGACCTGGGGAAAAAGTAAGGGAAAAATGGCTTATTTTGAAAAAGTCAGGGAAATTCAACATGTTTTTATAGTATGGAAATTGAAATTAGACGAGCAGTAATGAGGCATTTGGACCTCGAATAACCATGGTTCCCCCAAACCTGGAAAAGTCAGAAAAGATTGGCTAATTTTGAAAAAGTCAGAGAAATTTAACGTGTTTTTATAGTCTAGAAATTGAAATTAGACCAGCCGAAATGAGGCATTTGGACTTCGAATAACCAGGGTTCCCCCAAACCTGGAAAAGTCAGGAAATTTAACGTGTTTTAATAGTCTAAAAATTGAAATTAGACCAGCCGAAATGAGGCATTTGGACCTCGAATAACCATAGCTCCCCCAAACCTGTAAAAGTCAGGGAGAAGTAAGGGAAGAATGGCTTATTTTGAAAAAGTCAGGGAAATTTAACATGTTTTTATAGTCTAGAAATTGAAATTAGACAAGCCGAAATGAGGCATTTAGACCAAAAATAACCAGGGTTCCCGGCCCAGACCTGGAAAAGTCGGGAAACCTAAAAATGTCTGGCAAAGGCAGGGAGAAGTAAGGGAAGAATGGCTTGTTTTGAAAAATTCAGGGAAATTCAACATGTATTTATAATCTAAAAATTGAAATAATAGACAAGCCGAAATGAGGCATTTTGACCTGGAATGACCAGGGTTCCCCCAGACCTGAAAAACCTAGAAATTAAGTCAGGAGACTTGAAAATGTCTGGAAAAGTCAGGAAGAAGTAAGGGAAGAATAGCTTGTTTTGAAAAAGTCAGGGAAATTCAACATAGTCGCTACGTTGTTGCGATCCACAAATAATGCTTCTATATGGTTTGCCCAGAGCACATTTTCCGAGTAGAAATTTGCAAAATTTTCCACGTTTTCCGATTAGGAATTTGCAAAATTTTCCACGTTTTCCGAGTAGGATTAATTTGCAAACATTTTCACGTTTTCAACATTTTCCGAATACAAAATTGTCAATAGTGTTAAGTTTTTCAAAATATTGCCCTGTATCGATTTTGCTAAATATGTTAATCAGAGAAGTTTTTTAAAAAAACCTGGGAGGAGAGTCAGGGAAAATGAAAATAAAATTAATGGGATAACGTCCCTGATGGCCTCTTTCCCTAAGGGGGCAATTTTGTAGTTTGGGATGACCGATGAACTGCCCGAAAAATGGGACACTTTCAATGAACGATGTCCCTTATTAAAACTTTAATGACGTCATCCATTAAAATTCTAATGACGTCATTCCATAACCATATATAATGATGATGTCATTCATTACAATTTTGCCGATGATGTCAAGCATAATTGTTTTTGATTACTGCGTCATTCATACACTTTTTGATGACGTCATTCATGCAAATTTAGCTGATGACATCATTCTGAAAAATCCTGGTTATGACGCCATTCATTAAAATGTGCATGATGACATCATTTCTTGAATTCTTATAATGACGTCATTCATTAAAATTCTGATGACGAGGAATTAAAATTTTGATGGTTTTTTTTTTATAAAAATTGTGATAGTGACGTCATTCATAAAAATTCTAACGACGTCATTCCTTAAAATTTTGATGATGTCTCCATCAGAATTTGTATAAATGACGTCATAGTTTACTATGCATTCGCAAATGTAATGCTACGCTAAAAGAATGAAGAAATTCGTCGGATTTTTCGGATAATATTCATATCACAAAATCCAACGACGAAACGAACATATTTTAGAAAATTTTCAATTTGTAAACGAATCGAGGAAAAACGAGCATTATCTTATGTTTATTTAATGAGCAATTATTGAGATTTGATTTGAAAGGAAAAATCCGAAAATCAATTCTGAGCACGTTCATCTCGAAATAATAATTCCCCGAATCGATTTATGATAACATTTTATTCAAATTAAGATAGAAATTTGTAAAGGATGAACTAATGCGCAGTTAGACATCTTCACATAATGTACGTTTATTTGTCGAAAAACTGCGGATTAAATCGAAATTTCAGCCATAATTAAATAAGATGGAAAAATGCGTATACTAATTTATGTTTAAAATAATTGGCAAAATGTTTTTTATTGTACGTTAATCGAATTTTTAAATTTTCGGATTAAAAATATAATTTCTGTTATTTATAATTCCCATTATAACAGTTTACAATTACCTAGTTATTAAAATTTTGCAAATTTTACATTTTTACCTTAACATTTAAGGAATGATAAAATCAGATTAAATTTTACCATGATTTTTGAATTGTAATTGAATGACGTCACCATTTCAATACTAATGAATAACGTCATCGGAGTAATTTATCAAATAACGTCATCATTCAAACCATAATAAATGCCGCCATTAACAAAATTTTTGTGAATGACGTCATCAAAATTTTAATTATGTTATCATTAACATTTTCATGAATCATCAGAATTTCAACGAATGACGCCATCGTAATAATTTGATGAATGACGTCACCATTCGAATTTAAATGAATTACGTCACAGGAAGAATTTTAACGAACGACATAATTATTTAATACGATGATGTCATCAGAATTTTTTAAAAATGATGTCATTATTTACTGCGATGACGTCGTCAGATTTAGTTAACGAATGACGTCATACAAATTGAACCGAATGACGTCACCATTCGAACTTTAATGTATTACGTCACCGGAAGAATTTTAACGAATGACATAATTATATGCTACGATGACTTCGTCAAAATGTTTATGAGTTACGTCATTATTTACTAAGATGACGTCGTCAGATTTTTTTAATGAATGACGTCATACAAATTGTACCGAATGACGTCACCATTCGAATTTAAATGAATTACGTCACCAGAAGAATTTTAACGAGCGACATAATTATTTAATACGATGATGTCATCAGAATTTTTATAAATTACGTCATTATTTACTACGATGACGTCGTCAATTTTTTTAACGAATGACGTCATCAGAATTGAACCGAATGACGTCACTGAATTGAAAATGTTAAATTTCTCGGAAATTTATTCGGACGTTTAATAAGACATTTGTGAAAAGACGTACTGTAGTTCTAGATCAAAACTTAGAACGAAATATTAGATTAGAGAACGTAATCCCATATGGAAAAATATATCTGGAAAATATCCCTTTCAGTCACCATGTCCCAAATATGGGACATTTGGTAAAAAAATTATAGCGCCTTAGAAAATGACGTTTGATTCCACTGCAATGCTTCAGTGTATAGAGGAATAGCCCCTCTTTAAATGCAGGCGGGCAGTTCATCCTACTAGCATTTTTTAGAAAATTATAGCATTTTGAAAACATGAAGCTACATTTTC
>JAQGBX010005632.1:0-13424 GCA_034698745.1 Megaphyllum sjaelandicum
GGTCGCTCTAACAGCACGACCTGAGGGCAAAATCGCGTCATAAATGCCGTTTTTCGGACGTTTTGTGGCGCCATCTAATAACCATTTGAAACCCTAGTCGCAGTATTTTGGGGGTGGGACTGGGAGGAATTCGGTGCCATAGGAGATCCCCTTAAGGGGATAGCTTTGGAGTTTCGCATGTCCTTAAAAATGTCCGAATCATTTGTCCAATTATGTCAGATTATTTGTGCAATAACGTCCAATTATTTGTAAAATTATGTTCGATTATGCTCAAATAAATGCTCGGTTAAAGGTACGAAAAAATGCCTATTACGCCCTGAAAATGTAAGAAAAAATGCCCGAATATAAATGTACGAAAAATTGCCCGATTAAACGTAGGGAAAAATGCCTTATATTACACGTATATATACGAGAAAATAGCCTACCTGACTAAATTTCCGGAACAAAATACCGATTTCTTTTCGGACATTGAACGAAATGACCGATTAAACGCGCGGGAAAAAGGGTCCCTTTTAATAAATGACGTCTTCAACTAGAATTCCGATGGCGTCGCCCAAGCATAACGTAATTCATTCAATATGATGACGTCATATATTAAAATTTGGATTACTCCATTCGTTAAATTACGATGATACGTCATCATTCCTTAATTTCTGCGATGATGGCGCCATCATTAACTACATGTAGTTCTATGTTTGCAGGAAAGCACGTCTCTATGCTCCGGTGTCTTTTTTGTCACTGTTATAATGGCGAATAAGCGCGAAATATCAGGCCCTCCCAAAAACTATGAATGTCTCGTCAAAATAGGCGGCGTAAGTTCGTAATTATTAGCAATACGTCAACTCGACATTTTGATTAACGCCGTTATTTATCGAATTGATTTTTTTTCCAACGAGATTACGACGTCCCGGTATCGATCCCCACCAATTCCACCCAATTTTTTTTTCTTTTCTTCAATTGTTATCATTGATAACACCAAAATGAGATTGTCCGAAAACCTACTTCAGTTCTCTAAAAAAAGAAAATATATAATATCGGCCTTATTATATAGCGTTCGGGATTGCACGTTCTTGTTTGGACATCGTTTCCTAGGAGCAGTCCTTGATTTATTGACCGCTGTCCACGCGGCACCTGTCAGTCACCTCCGCGCCTTTATGCACTGAAATGCGATGAATTATTGAAAAATTCAGTCACGTGAGCGGCTGGGCCAATACGAGAAACTAGCCCGAGACTTATGTTTTTCCTTCGTTTAATCACACCCCATGATTGCCCTTAAAGGACAATGGGTAGACTGACCGACACATTGATTAATGACAGCAAAAAATAAAAGGAAAAACACAAGGCAACGTGGGCAATTGGCGATGTTTTGTAGTTTGGTCATTTTTCACAAGAACCGGAAGGCGGGGAATTCCCCGTTATAATGTAGTATTTTTTTTCGTAGGGCCTAAAGTTGGTTTTAACGCAGAGTAATACCCCACGATATGGAAATGTGAGGAAATTTGAAAATGTCTTTCAAATATTTTCAAAGTAGGGATCGAATTATCTTTTGGAAGGCTATTGCTGCATATATCATACCCATCATTGAATTCTCTAATGAGGTATGGCGCCCCTACAATAAGAAAGATATTACTATAAGCTGAAATCAGTGCAGAAAAAGTTTACAAAAAAGCTACTTGGAGGATTCCTGGGGATTGAAACATTAAAAATCAGACCTTCGCTACTGTTTTATAATATTAAATTGAATTGAAAAACCTGGGACCCACATTTACTATAAATAAGCACCCATCTTGAGAAACTGCACTGCCACCCAAGGCAGATCATAGCACCTGGAGCTTAGATAAACTGTAGTTACCACTTCTTCATTGCCTGAGTAGGCAATATCTGGAATAAGCTACCTGCTGAACTAGACATGGCTGATTTGCATCTGTCAAAGCTTGTTCCGTCTAACTAATTTATGTACAGTTTGTATACTAACCCAAGTTGGGTATAAGCATCTATTTTTTAAACCTTCCCATGCCTTTTAATGTTTTGAATAAAATTTATTATTATTATTATTATTTTAAAAAAGTCAGGTAAATTTAACATAGCCATGTTATCGGGATACAAAATTAATGCTTCTACGTGGTTAGCTCGGGGCCCATTTGCAAATTTTTCCATTACAAGTTTGCGCAAATTTTCATGTTGTCAGAGTACGAATTTGCACAATTTTTAACGTTTTCCGTGGACACATTTGCAAAATGTTTCTCGTGTTCCGAGTACAAATATGCAATATCTCTAAACTTTGTCAAGCACAAATTTTCAACCGTTTCCGAGTTCACATTTTCCGAGTACAAATTTGTTAATATACATTTTCCAAATACGAAATTGTAAAATGGAAAAAGATGTAAAAATTTATTTTTTAACTTAATTTAAAAAAATTATTAAAGATGACAATATTTAATGATTTTTTTGAATAAATTTTGAAAAATATGGTCCTGTGTCGATTTTTCAAAAATCGTTAATATCATCGGCATGAGTTAAATTTTGACATTGTCAATGATCAGAAATGATCCGCGAATGATCAGGAACTCCAAAATTCATTCGCTTAAATAGAATTTATAGAATGTTTAAAATTTGCTATATTCGAATTTGGAATTCGTTCATGGTGACGAAATTGGCATGATTGGTCCGTACCCTAGCTAAGATGAAGGACTGTAAATGAGTCCGTACTTTCAGAAATTCGTACAAAGCGAGTGCTTCAAAAAATGTGTTTTTGCTATACAGTCGAACCCTGATAAGTGGAAATCCACCTGGCATTGCATTTTCCCACTTTTCAGGTTTTTTCACTTATTGGGTTTTTGCATAATGCGTTTTCGGATTAACCAAACAAAAATATGCAATTTATGGACTGAATGTGTTGAGATGAATTCGAATTATAATACTAGTGGTAGCCTACATGTGGGTAAGAACACAGAACGCTTTATTGGAGGCGTAACAAGACTTTACAGACTTATGCCTCACCTTGTTGTTTTACGCAAGAGTGGTAAGTGCCCGCAATAAGCATTTTATGTATTCTTACTCTAAGCAGGCAAACACGCATAGCACCCAAGTTATCGGTGATTGCTTTCTTACTAGGATGCTATACGGAGGAAGTGCTTCGTTGCGTGTTCAGAGTTAGCAGTTGATCTAATGGGCAAATTTTATTCGCAATTTGTGTCAAAGAATGAAGTAATTTGATACGTTTTACAAATTTAAGGTACGAACTCTGAAAACTTCTACAGCGAAAGCCGCTTAATTCGATCACGTTGGTTCTAGCGATTTCTTTCGAAATAAGCGTTGGAAGTCAAAAAATACGCTAAAAATTGACCTTATCGAAATGATCCCCTCTACTTTCTAAAAATACATCTATTTAATCGTACGTACGTAATTACGTATATATATATATACATTTTTTTTTTAAAAAAAAGTTGCCATTCGAGTTCGATGTTGGCCGTTCGCTGCAACGGCTAAAGTTCAATTCTTGATAGGCGTTGAAATCCACGTGAGTCCAGCCGCCGTTGCATTAGATGCTTAAATGCACGCATGCGCAGTTGTCCGAACGTCCGAGTGCTCGTACGAAACACGTGGAAAATGTGATCTAATTACAAGATTTTTCTTGTAATTTCATAAGGACAGCGTAGGAAAAAATCCATTCTGAAGGTTTTGGCCGAATAAAATGGATGACCGAATTAAGCGTGATCGAATTAGTAGGCTTTCACTGTACGGTACCACATTACACGAGAACACGTATACGACAGATTCGATCTCTTGTATCGTTTCTTATCCGGACATCTCCGTCGGCGCCACCTGTTGCGAAATCCGTAGTTTCAACGAATGCGATCTTGTCGCGTATGGTAATTTTCGGGGAATTTCCTCCTCCTCCTCCTCTTTTTTTACCTGGTTTTTAGTGGGCGAGTAGATATTTCGGATGAGAATTGCGATGGTTATCATCCCCGGGGGATAATTTCGTCGTTGGCAGATGGCGCGCTGAAAAGCGAGGCTTAATTAGGGAGCACCCCAGACGCTTAATGAAGCCTTTTCTCGACAGCGCTGCTTCGGAATAACGCATTTCGAGAAGTCAATTAAAAACGCTGAAACGCCGTGAAAATTCGAGAGAAACTTTTTAATTACCGCGAATTTTTCATAAATGCGTAGCGAGGAGTGACTGTCACAGACAGTTGCAGCGCCACGCTGAGCACCCTTCGTCAATTATTGTAACCTTTATAGTGCAAAAAAAATGCATATATTTACGTAAGACAATCCAGTAATTCGTAATTTGAATGTTCGTCCGTTGAATATATGGCATTTTCAAAGGGGTTTTATGCAAAGGCAATTAAGTGGATTTAGGGGGGATCTCGAGGGACGTCATTTATTCGTTAAAACCGTAGTTCGTATTATCGAAAGTCGGACTTTGTGTGACTTCTAAGGATATGAACTAAAGTTTCACCGAAGATTGGATGAAATTCCGAATTCGGAATTTGTCTTAAACGAAGAAATGAACGGTACACGTCGATACCCTATATATAGGACGGACACTGGAAATGAATTCGTACTATCACTTCGGATAAAGCAAGTTCTTCTTAATGAGATTTCGTCTTAAACTCATTACCGAAATGGGAAGGGGTTGCGACTTTTATCGAAGAATTCCCCGTTATAACGCACCAATTTTTACATATTGCTAAAGTTCGTTTCGAAGTTTAGCGCGAATGCTCGGCAACTCTAAAATGTATTCGTTTTAGTCGAAAATTCGTAATATCCGTATTCGGAATGGGGCTTTATCAAAACAATTAGTTATTCGTACATGCTCTAGGACGGACACTGGAAATAAGTTCGTACAATCAGAAATTCGTATAAAGCGAGTTGGTTTTAATGATTTTCCACCGTTGTAAACTAAACTATTCTGTACTTAACTCGTTGTTACGTTTTGTTAAAAGTTTGTTTGAACGAAACTTGGCGCCAATTCGTAATATCCGAATTCGGAATTTGTCTTAACCGAACAAATAACATTAATTGTACAAGCCCTGGGACTGGGACTGGAAATGAGTTCGTAATAACCAAACTTGGCATTAAGTAAGTTTTTCTTAACGAGGTTTCATCATAATGCGAATTTCACCTGTAGTTGGCCTTCGCACGCCAACTGCGTTACCTCCGAACCTCCCCCTGGTGAATTTGGCCAAAGCTTTGGTATTGATTTTTGTGGGGGTGGTTCTCGCACCTCTCCCTCTCTCTCGCTGCACTGGAGTCGTAAAAATCTGCTGAATAATTCACTTTGCGCGTTTTGCCCCAATTTTAGGCCAACCGAAATTTGTGTTTGTGTGATCCGAGCTATCTTTTTATTAAGGCCCAAAAATGATAAATATGCGTCTTATTTTAGGTTTCTTGTTTTGCTCTTGACGTCTTTTTCTTCTAAATCTAACCGACTTCTTCTTATTATTTACATCGCAACAAGTTTCCTCGAATTTTACTTTTCAACTTTCTCTTCTCTGTCACTTTTGCTTAGACTTTTCCCATTTTTCTGGATCGGTTTAACAAACGGAAAGCTGTTTTATTTTTTTTTTATTTACCGTATTTTATTTTTTTTAAATTTTTTTTTAGAGTTGTAACGTTATTTTTTATTTTGGAACATTTTTAAGAGGGTTAAAGATTGTTTTTGGAATAGTTGCTACAGTTGAATTTTAAAAAATTGTAACATTTTATGGAAAAGTTGTTACAAATTTTTATAAATAGTTTTTATTTTGTGGAGAGTTGTAACGATTTTTTTGGAAAGGTTTTTGTTATGTAATAGTTATAACGTGTTTTTTTTTTTGGAATAGTTGTGACAGTTATATTTTAGATAGTTTTAATATTTTATTTTTGAATTATAGTGGCGTTTTTTATTTCGGAAGAGTTGCAACGTTATTTTTTATTTCGGAAGAGTTTTAACGTTTTTTAAGCGCTGTAAAAATGTTTTTAGATTAGTTGTAACATTTTCATTTTGGAATAGTTGTAACGTGATTTTTGGAACAGATGTTACACTTTTTTAAAATAGATGCAACACTTGTTTTGAAATAGATATAACACTTTTTTGGAAATGTTACGTTTTTTTTATATATCGCAATAGTTTTTTATTATACATGTATTGGAATAGTTGTGGCATATTTTTTGTGGAAAAAAGACATGTTTTTTTTGTTTTGTTTTTTGTGAAGAGTTCTAACGGTTTTTTTTTTGGAATAATTGTAAAGGCTTCTTTAGCGGAGTTGTAACGTGTTTTTTTTTAGACTTTAAATTGTGGCGTTAATTCTTTTTAAAACTCAAACACTCGCTGGCATGATTTCCAGCAAAACAAGCCAAACAAACCCCGAAATGGCGTACCAAATGGGCTTGATTTTTGCGTATAGTCGAGCAAGCACTTGATGCTTTTATTGTCTAGCTCTTGATTGCCCATTAATGCGCCCCGCCATTTTTCATCCGGCTTTTTAATCGTCGTGAAGGCAAAACAGTCCATTATAGCGTTGTTTATTTTGCGATTAAGTGGACATTAATAGGGACGCGCGTCGCGGTGCGGTTTAGGTTATCGACCGATTAACGACGCCAACGAGTACAAACGGTAGCTAACTTAACGTGCCGAAAAAATAATGGCGCTAATATTTAAATTAGGGTTTTAATTGGCATTTTTCCTCTCTAATGATGCGTCCCGAATGTAAATATTCATGTATCTAGTCGCGTTTTGGTAGCCACCTGTCCAATTACAATATGCAGTCGAAACTCGTAAAGACGAATAGCGTCATGCGCTAAATTTCAAATAATGACATCATACATGTACACTGAAATTCTGACGATGACGTCATGCGCTAAATTGCGGCAATGTCGTCCCTCCTACGCACGAAGGTGTATAATACAGCACGTGAAGCGGATACACGTAGAGTGACAACTAACTTTGAGCCTACCCGCAATGAGGTGCCATTCTGCGGAATTCTTTTCTCGGCCTACTTCTCGTCTCGAGTGTCCTTGACTTCAATATTTAAAGATCGTCTACTTTTAAGGTTAACTTAATTTCCCCGAGGCTTTAATCTTAAGACCATTTTTTTATTATTTCGGTAAAATGGCATAGAAATTGGAATGAATAGCGTTATTTAATGAAGGAGTAAATGGGCGTGCTTTTGTTCCAAGTTGCGCAAACGGGTGTTATGTACCTTTTTATCGATCGGTTAAGTTAAAGTGGCTTTCTCGCTTCATCGACGAGTGGGAGCGTCATTAGAAACCTTTCTTTTGTTTGAGATGAAATCCGCTGGGCAAACAAACTCCGCTTATAACGAATCTACCTTTGATGAAACTTTAATCATTGATTAGCGCCGTCCGCGTTTTGAGAAAGCAATTGAAACTCGAGAAGAGATTCTTAATCTCCGAAAAGAAGTTAAGGAGTTAATTAACTGATTATGGCGCGATGCGGAGACGGGCGCTTGTTAATCGATTGAACGGTCGTGACTGACGACTTATCATTCGTACGCGTTAGTCATGACAATTTTGAAATTGTCGAAAAATTTTATTAATGATCTAACATTTGCACAATTATCGAAAGATTCACAAAATTGTCGAAAGATTCACAAAATTGTCAAAAAATTCTCAAAATTGTCGAAACATTCACCAAAATGTCTATAAATCTGCCAAATTGTCGATAAATTCACGAAGTTGTAGTAAATACGACAAATGGTTGAACAATTCGAATAAGTTTCGAAATATTCGCAAAATTGTCGAAAGATTCGTAAAATTGTCAAAAGATTCGTATATTGTCGAGCATTTTCGTCAATCATTTTCATCATGATTGAAAACTATATTTTTAGGAATAACTATTTTAGTCACGATTGAAAATTTTGAACAATTAAACGTGCGATATAATGCGATATATGAATTTATAAATTAAAAACATTTGATATTTTATTTAAATGATTTGCAAGGTGCTGTCAGTGGTTGCCTACAGTTGAATTGTAAGGGGCAGCACACATCATCTATTAAACAAAAATGTATTTTACTATCTTAAACTTTCTGACAATTTAATCGTTGAACGCAAGCGCGCATAAACTTTATAAATATAAGATTTAATTTATTACTTCATTGTGGAATTGTTTGTGTATTGTGGAAATTGTCGATGCATCGGATGTAAGTTTTTCTCGCTAAACCTCTTCTTTCCTGTAAGTTGTTGAATAAATTTATTATAATTATTATTATTATTAACTATTAATTTTCGAGTGATTAATTACTATTAATATTAAATAAGAGTATAAGCGTAATTGGTAATATAATTTAATGAATTTAATAATAGCGT
Organism: Megaphyllum sjaelandicum; assembly: GCA_034698745.1. Classification (NCBI taxonomy): domain Eukaryota; kingdom Metazoa; phylum Arthropoda; class Diplopoda; order Julida; family Julidae; genus Megaphyllum; species Megaphyllum sjaelandicum. The sequence continues at coordinate 8,321 of JAQGBX010005632.1, forward strand.
AGGACATCGCTTACATAAAATTAACGCAGATTAAATATAAAGATTAAATTACATTTTTCTAGACTTAATCTAATAATAATATTTTGGATAAATTTTGGATGCGTTGGTTTTGTTTCTTTTTAAAAAATTTCTTTCCTTTTAGTTGTTGAATATATTTATTATTGTTATTATGAATATTTTATTATTATTATTATTATTACAATTATTATTAAACAGGAATTGTTGGTAAATTAATTTATTGAATTTAATAATTTCGTAGGACATCGCTTACATAAAATAAACTTAATACAGATTAAATCTAAATTAATCTTATATATACTGTACATGATAAGATTTTGGAAATGTTTGAAAATTTGTAATGCATTGGATGCGTTTCTTGCGAAATTTTTTTTAGTTATTGAATATTCATTATTATTAAATATGTGATATTGGTAAAATAATTTAACGAACTTAATATTTACGCAGGACTTTGTTGATTTAAAATAAAATTAATACAGGTTAAATTAAATAATTAAGTAAATAAGTGTTACATTTGTAAAAGTAAAAAGGACGAGATTTCGACAATAGATGTATAATTCTTGAACATAAATGTAGTTTTAATTAATCTTTTTAATACTGCAAATGGATTCATTATGTAGTTTTGGTTTAAAAATGTTTCACTCCTGGTGCTTGCTTCTCCAGGATTTTATATCGAATTTATGCTTTATTTTTCGATTTGTAAAATAAATGTTGCTAGTTCACTATAGCTTACACTTCTTGGCTGAAAATGTCTTCATCTTGCTCTCTGAATTTTATATTTTGACTGAATTATTTAATGTTTGCTTTTGTGCCTTTTGGGATTTGTACATCTCGCCATGATGTATACGTTAAGGAATTTTTAAATATTAAAATTCTCGGTTCCACTAAAGCGATGAATCATTTACGAGTGTAATAAAATGACACATTTTTTATTTCGCAGGGACGAAAACTATCTCGAGAGAAAAATTAGAAACATTATAATCAGTAATGGAATTACAACGGAATCGCATTACGAAAAAAAGTCGTTTTATATGAGCGTCTAATAGTACGAACTCTCGTTATTCGGATATAACGAATTTTCGACTAAAACGAAATAACTTTTGATTTCCCTAGCATTTGCACTACGTTTCGTTAAAATATACTTTTGGCAATATGAACAAAGTATACATTATAATGGGTAATTTTCCGATAAATGTTACAGCACCTTTATCCACACATTCATTCATCTATCTCTTCTTCCAGTCAACCATCCATATCCATAAATCCATCTATTCATTCATAAATTCATTTATTAATCTACCATTCTATTCATTAATCCATCCATCTATTTATCTAGATATCCACCTATTTATCCAATCATCCGCCCGTTCGTCCGTACATCCATCCATCCATTCTTTAATCCATCCGACATCTATCTATCCATCTATGTACCCATGGATCATCAATTCATTTATCAATTTATACAGTTATCCGTCCATTCATCCATCCAACCATGTATCTATTCGGTTCCCCATCTATTCATCTAGATATCCACCCATTTATCCAATTAGCCGCCAATTTATTCTTTCATTCATTCATCCATCCATCCATCCAGCCATTCTCCCATCCATCTACCCATCCGTCAATCCATCCATTCATTAATCTACCCATCTATTCATGTATAGTCATTCACTCAACCATCCATTAATATAGATATTCACCCATTAATCCAATTATCCGCTTATTCCACCATCCATCCGCGTCCATTATTCTATCCATCCATCCATTCATTCATCCTTCAATCTAGTTATCCATCCATATACTTACATATATTTATCCATAAACCCATCTATCCATTTATCCATCTATAAACGTAGGGTAGAATTTTATTCAAACGTCGATTGAACGTATCGTTGAAGTCATATATCTTGTCCGACTTCCGATAATGCGAACTACGCGTACGTTTAGAAGAATGTTCACGTCCCTCGATATTTGTCTTAACGAGGTTCGACTGTATCATGTATATTTTTTATGCTTTATATAATGCTCGGTAAGCTCGTTTTTTTTAAAGACTGCCGCTTTTTAGCTATATTAGTTGAAACGAATTTATCGAAATTATGGCGACATTTTATGCTAATTCGAAGTTGGTTTTAATCTCCCCATGATTTAAGATTACCTTTTAAAAAGCGAAAAGTTTGCTCGAAAAATAAAAAAAAAAGACTCGATCGATGAAATTTGGAAGTTTTTTTTATCACGATTTCTAAACGCAAATTTCGCGAATTAGCGTGAATATTATGGAGCGTAATTTGTAGGTGTGATTACGGAGGATTTGATTTCTGCCGAATTCAGTCATTCGTAGAAGGAATAATAATCAGCCTCCCGATTTATTACATTTATTGCAAAAGGCTAATTAAAAGAATAAAACTGTCAGCTCATTTTAGTTTCCAAATTACAGTGAATTGAGCCGCTTAATTCGATCACGATGGTTGCGGCGATTTTGAACGAAATAAGCGGCTGACCGAAATATAATTAACGGCAAAAAAACACGCTAAACATTGACCTTATCGAAATAATTTGCCGTATTTTAAAATTACATCTATTTAATCGTACGTTTTTGTAAAGAATGTTACGCGTATTTTTAAAATTATATATTTTTTTCAAAAGCAAGTTGTAATTCGTGTTCGATGTTGTCCGTTCGCTGCAATGGCTGAAATTTAAATATCATAAAATAGGCGTTGAAATCCACGTGAGTCCAGCCTCTGATGCATTATTATTATTATTATTATTATTATTATTATTATTATTACTACAATTAGACTAGATTATTAGAGCGAAAGCTATACTAGCTTGTTGCCGTTAAAAAGCATGCCATTGAGCATATTATACAGGGAACATTACTTTGTCGAGGCGATTCTTGAATAAATTCACACTGTCAAAGTTTGCAATCACACTTCCAGGTATGCGGTTTCAGGCATTGATCACATTATGCTTGAAGAAATACTTCCTCAGATCAATGCGAGCTTTCGGTTTGAGCAGAGCCAGTTCATGGCCCAGAGTAGCACCTGACCAAAGATCGAAAAAATCATCTAGGTGCCCTTTTATAATTTTAAACGCTTTAATTTGTATCCCACGGATTATTCGGGTTATTAGTGCATCCACTTCAGCCTGCCTTCTTAAGGGAGACGACCCACTCGTGTCAAACGTCTGGTGGCCAGCCGCTGCACACTTTCCAGCCTGTTTGTCCCTCTGCAGCCATGGGCAATTACATGCTCAGATGCACGCATGCGCAGTTGTCTGAACGTCCGAGTGCTCGTACGAATCAGGCTCGAACTCTTATCGCCCAGTTCGCGTTATGTAGACGCGTGTAAAATACGATCGACTTACGCGATGAGACAACCAAATTAAGCGATTTTTTTTATTAAGAACTGATCGAATTGGAACATGCTTAAAAATTCAAACAACTGAACGATTTCAGAAATTGTAGTTGAAAGAACGTTTAGTTACGGTACGTTTTTCTGCGGTTCTTGAGGACCTTATAAGTTCGATATAATTATTTAGTTAATACTGTAGTCAACCTCGATCGAGGGACGTGATATTTTTTGTTTAAACCCCGTATAGTTCGTATTTTTGTAATTTGTATAAAACGTGACTCGGACGTTAATGAACGCGGGAAGGTGCCTCAACTTCATTCGGGGGAATTCCCCGTTGTAACGTAGATCTTTTTTTCATCATATTGTCTAAGGGTGCGAGCATTAAGTGCAAGCGGGATAAGAATGCGGCATGCTCTTTAATGAGGGCGTACGCGTAGAAAGCTTAGCCGAGCAAGCGCTTATAAGCTTTCCAGAATGTTTTTAACATTCCTTTTTCGAAATCCGAAAGCAAATTTTTAAGACACAGTGGCACACGGATCACTGTTGGACATAAGTGTAGCCATGCACATATGTACTGTAAAAAGGGTTCCTGCGCTCATCATGCGATGCTAATGCGCATGTGCAAGGTTTACGCGGGATGTTTTACCTATAGCACAACGCATGCAGGCCGCCACCGAGCACACTGATTATTACGCTGATATCAGCGTTCATTGTGCGTCCCAAAGCTGGAAACAAGAAGCTGAAAACAATTAAGCGCGAGAGAAGTTGAAAGAATCACGTCGAAAGTAAGCATTCTTTGTGCTCGCACCGTAAAGCAGGCTAAGTTCGCCGCGGAAAGTAGAAAATTCAATCGTTTTAGTAGAAAATTCGTAACATCCGAATTCGGAATTGGTCTAAAGGAAAAAATGTAACATTTTTCGTTCTCCTTGGAAAAAACGTTGAAATTGTTTTGTTGTTGTTGTTTCCATCGGCTTATTGTTTTTTGTTGTTGTTTATTTCAGCCGTCGCCTTGAACCATAAATGCGTCGATCACGATCAATGCGAATTCCTCGACCCCAAGTCGCGTTGCATCAAAAGTCTGTGTAAATGTCAGGACAGTTATGACACGATAACCAACGTCAACGGGACAACCGTTTGTACCGAAAGTAAGTTCACTATATATATCCCGAACGCCATGTGAATTCGACGTCATCGGAACTCGAACGAATGACGTCAGCATCAGAATTTTAAGGGATGAAGGTGTAAGAATTTGTAACTTCTGAATATTTACGAATGAAAATTTCAGAATATTTATATAAGAAATTCGTCATCAAAAATCGTATGAATGAAGAATTCAAAATTTCAAAAAAGGACGTCATCTTAGGTTTTCATGAATGACGCGCTCATCAGAACTTTAATAAGTGACGTCATCAGAATGTTTATGAATGACATCAGAATTTTTATGAATGCGGCATTAGAATTTCTATGAATGAAGAGCTAATAATTTTTAGAAATAACGTCATAAAAATTTTGAATGGCGTCATCGTCAGAATTTCTAAGAATGACGACATCATTTTTCTTATGGATAACGTACCCGTCATAATTTTAATCGTACGTTTTCATGACATCATTCGTTGAAATTTTGATGAAGTCATTTATTAAAAATCTGCCAAAGACGTATTTTGATCGCATTTGAGTCATTCCTTAGTTTTTAAGACAAACTGATGATTTTTCCAATCATCTAGTTAAAGGTAATT
>JAQGBX010005633.1:0-13424 GCA_034698745.1 Megaphyllum sjaelandicum
GAGAATTTTGAAAATTTGTACACGGAAAATGTTGAAAATTTGTACTTGGAAAACCAAGAGAATTTTCAAAATTTGTACACGGAAAACGTGGACAATTTTGCTAATTTGCACTCGGTAAACGTGGACAATTTTGCTAATTTAAACTTGGAAAACGTCGACAATTTTGCAAACTTTAAACTCAAAAAACGTGGACAATTTTGCTACCTTGAACCCAAAAAACGTGGAAAATTGTGCAAATTTTTACTCGGAACAGGTGGAAAATTTTGCAAATTTTTACTCGGAAAAGAATGAAAACTTTGCAAATTTGTACCCGGAAAAGGTGGAAAATTTTGTAAATTTGTAGGCCTACTCGGGAAAGGTGAAAAAATTTTCAAATTTGAACTCGTAAAGGGTGAAAAATTTTGAAAATCTGTATTCCGAAAATGTGGAAATTTTTCGCACATTTCTACTCGGAAAATGGGCCCTGAATCGCCGTGACTGTGTTTAATATCCTTGACTTTTTCAAAATAAACCATTCTTCCCTGACTTTTCCCTGACTTTTCCAGGTCAGGAAAAGTCGATATAAAACAACCGATTATGTCAAAACCGATCCCCGATTTACCATGGCAATAGGTTACCAATAGATTATTCCGTTTTTGCTTGTTACAGATAGCTTTCAGGATATTTCGAAGTCACAGACTTGTGAATGATGCAAGCAGGAGTAATAATTGATAGACTAAAGCGATAGTTTGCCATACACTCCGTACATGGAATTCCGGATGCCGTGGAGAGTGACGGAGAACCTCAATATACATCCAGGGAATTTAAGAAATTCGACGGATTGGGAATTATCTAATTCCATTTCTTCAACTTATTTTAAAGAGGGAAAACGGATTAGCGGATTAAAGTTTTGTATGGACTGACTAGCGGAAAAACCCGGCCTTACCCGGGTAAAAATTGCGGTTTGATTTTCTAACCTTTTTTATGCGATCAGGAGTTAGATTTAGTTGTCCTTGTCTCCAAAAGATGGAGCTATATGATCTGGATACACCCCAGATGGGGGGGGGGGGAGAACTGGTTTGACAGTTTTATGGCCCCGTGGTAAATTGAAAAGATTTATGGCCTTGGAATTCCCCACGGAGTTAACACCCTTGGGGGGGGGGAAGGTGCCATGAGTGGCCAACAATATCAAAGCCAGTCAGCCAGCCAGCCAGCAACGGAAAAGATGGCGTCGTTTTGTATTTTATATATATATATATATATAAAATACAAAACATATATATATATAGATGGAGTTGTGATAGCGGATATGATGCAAAGCCAGTTCACAAGGAACTGCATTTGCAGTTCTCTTTGCAAACACAGTTGTTTTTTCAAGAAATGTTTTTTTTTTCGTTAAGGGTCTTGGGATACATGCTTGGGGGCTCTATCTAGATTGTGAGTGCATGTATCATTTACATGGGCTATGTGAGTATTGTGAGTGGCCTAGTTTGCAAAACAAAAGGCTCAACCTCTACAGCATGCAGCTTTTCTAGCTACCCATATACCCTTCCAAGCTAGACTTAATGCAAAACATACTGTATCTACACCTTCAATGCTACAGTATGTAACAGGGCTCTCCTTATTAAATTAAACCAATTTTGATTTTGTTTTTGTTGCTACAATTAACCTTCATTTTTTGTCTGGTAAAATTCAGCAATATAGCTGAAAGGCATTTTCAATACAGAATTTTCCACTTATGCCAATTTTAAATTAACACTGTTGGTGGTCAGGGGATTCAGATGCAAAAGATAAATAGCTGGCCATGACCGATTTTGCAAAGTGGCGCATGGCTGTAACTAAACAAAAATGTCTTATCTATTTGTAAAATATAAAACATCTTCAGCTAGAAGGACCATTACTAGTCTTTACAGCTCAAAGGTCGGCCATGCTATTACAATTGAAAACAAATACTATTCGAAATAATGAGAACAATGGACGTACCCAATGTATGTCCAAGTATCCATTTTGGAGGAATTAAAGGTACACCGTGCAGCCTGAAAGATAAGTATGAAACAAGGTTAACATAAAAACATAAATGGCTCAATCATCAATTGGTTGGGTGGGTTGAATAAAAGAGATAAGTAGCTCGTTCCAAAACCAGTTTATTGTAAAATCTAAACGACCTTCTTTCACCACCATCACTTTATAGGAATTTCACTACTAACCGTGAGTTTGTAAACTATTCAATAGCAATATCATAACAGAAAGAAAAAATGTAACATTAAGTCAAGTAGAGATAAATAATATCAATATTTATTGAGATTTTTGTAATAATAACAATAAATGTTAAGGATTTCTTACCAGATTTTTGAGTGTAATTTTACATATTAATAATCTCGCACTAGTTAATGGTATTTAATCACACTTGTCAAAAAGTTTTGTTTCTTATTGAAATGATACCTCTGTACTTAGATTCGACAGAGATGGGTTCGGTTCTTTTGTTGTCTATTCCTGATTGTGGTATTTCAGGATTTCACAAAATCCCTTAAGAAATGACAATGCCCCAAGAGTGTCAGACCTTCTTAGGCGGGATGTTTATTTTAGCAATATTTTGTGCGTAAAATAAAAAGAGGAACAAAATATTTAGTCCTACTTACTAAGTCGCTTCTGGTGTTTGCATTTGGACATCTAAATTAGTGTTGCTAGTTTTTGCTAAGTTAGAGATGTTTGAGATTTCATTGCATTTTGATTGTATGTTTTAGTTTTTCTATATAAGGTCCACATGTTTTTTTCTTGAATGTTAATCATCAGCGTTTCGAGGTAGTTTAAGTTAGACAGGTGTGTTGGGGGTTTTGTGTGTCTTGATATAGTTTTTATGTGGGGTTCATCACATTCTTTGAGTAGATGTGGCCAAGTTGGAGAGCTTTTTGAGCATAGTAGACATGGTTCAGTTAGGACGGGTTGAAAGATACCTGATTTAGTGTAGATATGGTATGCATTAGTTATGAATTGGAATACATGTACATATTTTTTAAGTGAAAACACAGGTTAAGTTCAAAGTAAGATAGGTTTTGGGTTGTATTTAGAATTATTCTTTTGTAACGTGTAAAGCTAGTGGATTGGTTTATTCTATTATAGTTATATAATATTTGTGCTCGAAGGTAAGTTTATTAATTGTTAGTTTGGCATAATTATAAACTTGAGGGGTTGAGAGAGGAAAGTTGGGTTGGGAGAAGTTGGTTGGTTGGTTTGTGAAGTTTTAGCGTTGGCCTATTTCTGCACACGAGGGCTAAACGCCAATGCCAGAAAATGTGACAGCGTCACCTACCTGGGAATTTTGCCGACGAGGGGGGACTTCCACCATCACAAGAGGGATCTTGAACGTGCAGAGATCAAACGGGATCTACACGGGACCTTGGCTTAAGCTCTCATCCGAAAGAGCCGCTACTTAGAGAATTTTGCACATCCTCAAAATTCTAACCGACCTTGAACGGGGAGCGAACCTCGCTAGTTAGGATCGAAAGGCATGCGCGTAACCTACTCGACCATCGGCGCCAGTGGTTGGGAGAAGGGGCGCTAGTGACTGTATAAAGTGTTTAAGGATGTTGTAATCATTGGTAGGTTGGTCTAGCCATTCCAAGAATATCCTTTGAGTGAATGAAGGTGTGTCTGTTTGGCTGGATTTTATCCAGTATTTGCATGTATACAGGTAAGGTGAGTCAAGGTGGTGTTAATTGCGGTTAGGCTGAGTTCCTTGGATAAAATGTAATGGGGTGTTGTGAAGTTTAAATTAAATATTTTTTGGTGAAAGTTCTCCTGTATGCCTTTAAATGGGTTGGAACCATGCCCAGAAAACTGCATTGTATGTTAGGATGGGTACAAGTAAGTTATTAAATTTATATTTTATTTATGAAAAGTTTAAAGACAGCTTGCATTTGGATTTTAAATGTTTTTTAATGATGTGATGTGCTTTTTAAGTTTTGTTGCACTGGAAGATCATACCGAGATATGGCCAATGTCTAACCACATCTATAGGTGTGTTATTCCATTTGTAAGTGTTTTTATTTTAAGTTCTGGTGCCTCATGAAAAAATGAGAACCTCAGAATTGTTGATATTAAAGAGGGAGTACGAAGGTGGGATTTCCACCCAGTCTCACCCCACGTGGGTCGTTCCAAAAATCGACGTCCTTTCCTGTAATGGGGTTAAATTTGATTTGGTCCAGATCCTCAAAAAAAATTTAAATTGTTGTCAAATCAGCGACTTACTCCCTGGGACGTGGGCTATTTAATTTTCCCAACATGGTCACGTATGGCAGATTACGGGCGAGAGACGCACGTTTGAATTTCTGCGCTAACGGTTGTTATCGACTAGGCGTACCTGGCACCAGGATGCCTAGTCGATAACAACTGTTAGCGCGGAAATTCCAACAGAGTGGTGGGGTGGGACTGGGTGCTTAAGTGTTAATTTGTTTAGGGTTAGATATATGGAGAGTGCCTTGATTAATGCTCATAGGTTTCTTCTGTTTTTGGATAGTAGTATTATGTCATCAGCATACATAAGGTTGGAGATTTTTATGTTCATTATAGAGCAGCCTAGAAGTTTTGGTAGATTAGCTGGTAAGTCGCTAAGATGTATAGTAAAAAGTAGGGGGTTTGGTGGGTCTCCCTGGAGTACTCCTAAGGTTAGTAGAGTAGGACATGTTGGTCTGTTTGATGCCCGGGTCTCAGAACGTTGCTATGGATAGGTCTGCTAGGAAGGTGTATGTTGCTTGACCTGGTCGTCCGTTATTGGATTTGATTATGCTGTGTAATAGAAGGATTTGGGCATGGGTACCTTTGTTAGTCTGAAAAGCAATCTGTTAAGGTGGGATGATTTGATTTGTGATGGCCCATTTGGTTATTCTTTCTGCGATGATGATCATGTATATTTTGCCATTTAGGGAGAATAAGGAAATAGCTCGGTAGTTGTCAGGGTCATTTGGGCAACCTTTTTTGTGGATAGAAAAAATTAGGACTTGTTTTCATGCATCAGGAAAATTATGGGCCTTTAGGATATAAATAAACATAGGAAGGAGGGTATTCAGGTGTTGGTTAGATATGACAGGGTTTGATGAAGCATTTCTGAATGTTTTAGGTCTTTTTCTGGTGCTTTTTTTTATTTTAGGAATTTCAGTTTTGATTTCAACTAAGGTAATTGTTTACTCCCAAGTAGGCAGGGTTTGAGGCTTATTAGGATTATTAGGGAGGTATGTAGTTAGTAGGGTGAATGTGAAATTACTTTGGATGTGTTTTATTGTTATAGTTAGCCAATATTGTGTATGGGAGACGATTTCCATGGTTTTGAATTTGGTTTTGATTAATTGCCACTGCTATGCCTCCCTTGGCCCTGCCTTTTGTTTTGCTTTTAATGGCTGGTGACTATATGTATTCAAAGTTGCACTTAGAAGGGTAAAGGGGTGTTGTGCCCATGTTTCAGAGACATATTATATCATAACCGCATATTGTTAATGTATTGGTGGTTGGGTGGTCCTACAGGAGAGAGTTAATGCCAAAATATTCCATGAAAGAATCCGTATCTGTGGACATTGTTAGCTGTGGACATTGAAGACTGATGGTATGTTATGTGAGGGGCAGTCGGTTGGTTTGGCTGAGTGAGTAGTGAATGGTGTTTAGCCGTAAAGTATTTGGGAATGTTAGAGGGCCGATGGAGTATTCATCAGTGTTCCGATAGTGTGTCATCAGTCATTTTGTAGAGTCTCCTGTAGAGCTTCTCTACTGTGCTGTAGAGAATTTATAATAAATGGTTGTGGAACTAACTACTCATAAATTTTGAATACAAAAAAAATAAAAGCTTTGATTTTATTTATGAGATTTAATAAGTTTACTTAACAAGATGTCCTCGTAATTAATTGTCTGCACCTCACTCATTGGATAGAATGCCTAGAAAAAAATTACAAAACTAATTATCTTTCAATTAAAACCTTGAGATACAAGAATGATAGTATAATTAAAATTATTTGCATAAATAAATAACGTCCACTGGTCAGAAAATAAACACTGAGATAACCACCGCCACTTTTAGTGACAGGTGATGCTAAACATGTTGGATTGCTGTAACTAGAGTGAGAGCGCATTTATTATCCTATGTTGTTCAATATCATTTTTCAGAATTCTGTATCATTATCGGAATTGTTTGCACGCAGCCCTTAATTTTAAATAATGCAAATACTTTTTCTACAATTTTTTTCGTTAGTTCTTAATTAAATTTGATCGCTTAACATGAATTGTACTATTTTTGTTGTTATAGGCTTGAATAAAGGTGCATGGCGCAAAAACGTTGCGCATAAAATTAGTTTTTGTTTTTCATATGGTCATGTGTAAGAATTATAACTAGGGTTTGACCACTTTCGAATGTTTTATCAGCAGTAAGCAAATGTCGTCGATCGACCAAGATAAAACATGTTGTGGAGCATGTTAAATACCTGGCACCAGAAAGTTGGCGAAACCTAGGTACATGGAAGCGTTCTCGAGATGTCACACATGCGATAGCATGGCATAGGATGTTTCAGTGTTACTCAAAGGATGCAGAGCCCGGTATCTGAGTGCACCAGTGAGTTGTGAAGTACTACATCAGTCTACTGAGCAGTTGATACTACAGTATACTTAAGGGTCACAGCCATGGTGATCACAGAAAACGTATTTTCTACACCAGTAATGTTGGTAGGCATGCCATGGAGACAACTCACCGATCTCGTGCAATGCAAAAGTCAGAGGTTTTTGGTCCATGAAGATCATGGAAGTGCATAGCGTGAGGTGAGAGGCAATCAGCACTGGCAGTAAACCTGATGAAAATGATAGATAGCTCACCGAAAAAAGATTGAATTGTTGATGACTACAATATGTATATGAAGCTGCTAGAACAGCATTCTCATGTGCTTATGATGTTGCATGGGTAACTTTGATGCCACTGGAATATCGACCAGATACTCAAAGCAGAATTGACCCTTGCAGGATGCTGTCAATGAAGCGCTGGAAGGATTGAGCAGCATTGCAGAGATCAAATGGAATGCAAGGAAATGCAAAAGGCCAAGCGGAGTTGTCACAGTTGTCTTGCAGATGTTTCAGGGAAAACTGGAATATGGCTGAATGCAAGTACCAGATAATAGTGCTTAAATTATGCAGCTCACTTGACGTTATGCATTCCTGTATGTGCGGGACAGGGTATGGCTTAAACATTAGGACATCGCCGAGGTACTCTCCACGTTTGTGCCAACCATTGTTCTACTTGAATCATTCTGTTAAGGCCTTCTTTAGGTCCCATATCTTCCTGAAACTTTCCTGTAGGTCTTGGATAGTCACCAATTCTTTCTCTATAGTAGTCCAGAAATGTGTAGATTATCATGAACATTGCAGGAACCAATAGTATCAGGTCTTCATTCAGTGGTTGGTTATTTAAAATGTGAGCAATAGCCAACATGCATTTCTCTAATTCCTTTTTGCTTAACTTCGCCACCCGCCATGCTGCTGTGGGTGGATTGTAGGACAACTCAATCCTCTTGATCGAAATCAGTTTCTCCACCTTTTTCTAGTCAAGTCGGCCCATAAAATGAGATGCACCCACAAAATTAGTTCCATTGTCACTATACATACATGTGACTTGGTCAGTCTACAAGACAGGTAAACTTCTTGAGTTAAGTCTAAGAATTCATCAATACTAAATGAATCCACAATGTCGAGGTGTACTCCCCTGTACAAAGCACAGGTGTACAAAACGATCGATGCCTTCTTTCCTTCTTTCTGAATCAATGGACCTGCTAAATCCACACCTGTAGTCTGAAATGCATACTGGTTCTGCAATCAATCTAGCAGTAATGGTGCTGTTTCATAAAGTATGCACTTGCTTGAAAATCTTCATCATATCCAACACTGCTGAACAACTCTGCTAACAGTCTTTCTTTCTTTTGGGATCCAATATATTTCTTTCAACTTTCCCAATATGACTTGGGTATTTGTGTGACAATTAGATCGATGTACATGGTGATTGGTCTATCAAATTACGCACCAAAGGGTCATTGTCACGAAATAAATCTGTATTACTTCTATGGAGTAGACGAGTTTTGTCATGGTAAAATTTTCCACCCTTAATCAAGCTTTGTATCTTTTAAGATACATAAACTTTCGATCTTTTCTTAATTCCCCCTGCATTCTCTTGCAAAGTACTGGGTACTTCAAGTAACAATGCTACTTCTGTATAGGACCGTTGGCACCCTCTATTTAACACATAAGAATAAATAAACGACAAAATGGTATTTAGCGGCAATTAAAATAGCGGATGTTGAAATTTCAACCTGCTCTTCAACAGTAATTTTTCAAATTGACTGGTTTTAATGCATTTTATTGTAAAAACGTTGTTATATTTGATAAATAGAAGATATGTAGACTCAACTACGATAAAAAACATTCTTCAAAGTTGTTAGATAAACTAAATTATGAATTTCATTTGTGCGTATCTTATAGGATACAATGCCACTATGTGGTTTAAATTTTGTCAAAAATCCTAACGTAATATACTAATTAAATTAGTAATTTAAACAGTAACTATTAAAATAAAATTATTACAAAGTTGTCTGTTACATATTTCATTGTAGTATGTTTTTATGCATATTTTATAAATAATTGCCCTGTTTTTCCGTTTTTTGCCCATAATTTTTCTTACAAAAAAAAAGATATTTTTACTGTATTGCCACAAATTACTGATATCTTAGAAGCTAATAGCTCATCTGATGATGATATTGTATTGCCATCAAGAAATTTTAAATATATATATCCAAAAAAATACATAATGGTAAAAGATCCAATTGACCACATGCAAATTATTGTAAAGACAGGCGATTGCTAAAATTGCACATCTGGCAGACTACAATTGAGTGCTACAAGTGTAGAGTTTGATAATGCCTTACAGATAATCGAAATTAGCTTTTGTTTCTATACCAAAACACTTTTTTTTAATTTAAAATTTTTGTTTTTCATTACCGCAATTTAATTTAATTTAATTGATATAAAAAAAATTCCAAATGGATTTTGTGACTATTAATATTGATTATAAAGAGAAAATGCATTAAAAATATTATTTCTATTGTTTATTTTTGTTGTGCCTGTAGGCTTCACGTCTACGTTCTAGAGAGTTGGCTTTACAAAGTGTTGTTGCCTTTGTATCCCATCTAGCAAGTCTTTCTCTTTTTTATCTTGTCTAATGTTAGAAATGGGTCTACAGTTCTTTTTTGAGCTCTGCATCTGCAATTATCAATGAATCTTCCAATGTAATTTGCCATTCTCATATTCTTCAAGTAAGAAGAGAACCTTGGTTGTTCCACAGTCTTGGTTATTTTGTGCTTGTCCTCTTCCTACCCAATTGAACTTCTTACCCGTCAACAACTTCTTCATTACTTTGCCAATTCCCACACTTGCCTTTCAACCAATGAGGGCCCTCCCACCATCTTATCTTCAGCAAAATGAGATGGACAGCATCCTCTTGAAGGAATATCAGCTGGATTTAATGGAAAAGGCATGCATTGTCATTCTTCCTTATGACTAAACTGTCGAATCCCTTTACTTAGATTTCCGAGAAATCTACCCCAATTTTCCTTTCGCTTAATCCATGCTAAGGCTGTTGTTAAATCAGTCCAATAGTAGCTTTTCATCTGATTTAGGTCCGTCGCTGCCTAAATTGTGGAAACTAAGCGCACTCTGATGACTCAGCCCATCCGCTCTAGTTTGTTGATAGTGATGCTTTTATTTCGTTTCTTATGCAGTGGTGTTGGCTTTGACTTAGCAGCCAGCAATTGGATTAACTTAATCTCCACATTGTAATTTTATGTGAAGAGCTGCAGAATATACTTTCCTACTGGCATTGCAAAAAAGTAAGTAGTTGATAGTTCTTTTGTAACCCATTTCCAAATGCTTGTCCATAGATTTGTACAAACTATCTTTAGTAGTTCTAAATAACACGTTCTAAATACATATGCCTGTTCACCATTCCATTCTTGATCACATCCCAGCTTTTTTAACCAAGAATCTTGTAACAACAACTTTGGTTGAAGTAAAGCAGGACTGGCGAAACCTTTTGGGGCAAATACATGAGTGACATTGACAAAACATTCCTTAAGCTCAACAAAAAACTTCTTTAATGTCTGAGAGCTGGCAAAATAGACAATCTTCCTTCTTATCCCTGTGGTGTCGAGGTCACCACTGGGTGGCGCAATGAATAAACGGGCAGTTCGCCCCTGACCTCCAAGCTAACCAGTCGCCTCCCGACTATTCTTATCGACCACTACAATGGCGACGAGGATGAACGTTTTTCGCCTTTATTTTAACGATTTTTCACGACTTTTTCGTGATTTTTCGGCAATTTTGTGCGGCATTTTGCCGATTTGGAACCATTGGATGACATTGCCAAGGCTACAAGTGAAGACTGTGCTGCAAGAGTTAAAGGATGTCCTTAAAAAGGGACTGGACTTCCCCAACAAGTGGAAACGTTACGAGCCTGTCCGGCTGGAGCTGGCCGTCAAGCAAGAAGTAATTTTATGAGGTCATCAGATCCTCATTCCATGGACCCTAAACAGCAGACTGCTCCAGCTAGCACACGACGGTCATCAAGGCATGGTCCGGACGAAACAGAGGCTGAGGACCAAGGTTTGGTGGCCTAGCCTTGACAAAGAGGTGGAAGAAATGATCCACGGATGCCGGGCCTGACTGATTAATATCGCATTATGGGTCTTTGTAATTTGTTATTTGCTATTTTGATTGTGTTATTTATTGTAAAGAAAAAGAGTGTGTGTGGTGTTGAGGTCACCACTGGGTGGCGCAGTGGCGCCGTGACCTAGGGTCACTGTTGTTAAGCTAAATAAACGGGCAGTTCGCTTCCGACCTCTGAGCTGACCAGTTGCCTCTCGACTGTTCTCTTTGATCACTTTGACCAACGAGTTTATGCGGGTCGACTAAAAGCAGGTCATGTCAGAAAGGACTACCAGGCAGCCAGGACAACTAAGCTAAACGAGGAGGATGAGGATGATGTTGTCCCTGAGTCAGTCAGTTTACTGGACATACAACCAGCTGTAGGAGTTAAGAACGCCACTACGCCAGCCAAGGGGGAGAACAAATATGGATCCATAAGGGATACTGCCACTGAGTCAAACCCAGGGAAAGCCAACCAGAAACCTAGAAAGGCAAAGAAAATTCCCAAATGAAAATTGCAAGTTACCGACCCATCAGTATGGACTGAGAAGCAGGGTTAGACTGCTACGATGGAGAATCCAGCAGGCAGAGAAGACTAGGGGGCGAAGGAGGATGATTGCGCATATTAGGAAAGTTTTGAGACTAAAACCAGAGGATGCTACGGAGCCTGAACGACTCCCTGAGCACAAGCCACCGAAGTTGGCAAACCCAGAGTCCGAGTGGGAGTGGAACATTGATGGGTGGGAGGTCGACAAACCTCCAGAGCCAGAACCAAGTTTCTCATTTGTACCCGTCAGGCCGGTTAAAAGGTTGTTTAAGGAGTTAAGAATGTACTCCCTAACCCCAAGAGATGTAGAGCTCATCAGAGACTATGCAATCTCTGGCGAACGGGGGCATGAGAATCAAGATCTAGAACGGGACAGGAAAACCAGAAGGGTCAGATCCGTACCGAAGATAATTGAGGACTTAAGAACTTACATTCTAACCCCAGAAAAAGTGTTGATGGTAAAGGAATACGCCGGAGCATGTGCAGCCTACAACCGTTCTTACTAAGGGATTTTGCCAAGTAGAGTTTGTGAAGTGTTAGTGTTGGGAATTATAATTTGAGCTCTTGTTTTGCGCCTTTGTGTTGGAAAAAAGTTCTGGAAACTTTTTGAAATGCTGTGGTAAGTATTTGTTTTACTGTGAATTTTGCTTTCGTTAAAGTTGCGGAGTACTCGGAGTATGGGAAGACTCGACACGGTATATTCATATGTAATGAGAAGTTGTTGCATGCGCATGATAATTGGGTGAAGCCATCCCGAGATATCATCTTGGAAGTGATTCGTCCGCTTTCAATTGTATTCTCATGTGTTTGTTCGAGTGTATTTTCAGTGTAAAACATGTCCATGGTGGATGAAGTATGATCCTGTTAAAGGGTGGTATTGGTGATGCAGAACCGGAGGTATCCGAGACGGCGCCCTTAAGGGACCGAAGAGGAAGGGAAACGGAATCATGCTTAAGAAAGGGCAAGGAGGATATAAATCTTGTTGGGAAAAGGCTAACTTGGGAACATAAATCATAAATTGCACGGTTGATCATCATGTTTTCTTGTAAGCTCCTCTGGGATAAGATACTTCTCTCTTAAGAGCATCTTTCGTGATAGCCTATGGAGGGCAAATTCTTTGTCTAACCATGGAAATTACGAATTCAGCTATTTAGAGGAATCATATTATACCTGATTGAATTGTTAAGGGAAAAATTTGCATATTCTGTTAGACCGAAATTTCAAAAGCTAGGCCAAAAGAATAGGCCCAGGATTTTCCGTTTCTATAAACCTTAAGTACAAGTCGGACATGTTTTAACCTTTGTTTTCTGATTTTTCTTTTGTTATTCTTTTACCCCTGTTGTGAATATAGAGAGCTGGCTTTCTATAGTAGACATTTCTATTGAAAAAAGCGATTTTGTGTTCGAGTCTATCGTTCAAATGCTTAGGCGTTTGGGGTTTCCATTATTTACTAAGTTTGAAAATATGGCCTATAGGTCGAAATTAGTAGCAAGGTCAAAATTCTATGAGAAATTGCAGGATGGGAATTCCTGGGTTGGCACCTTTCCAAATTACTTCTACACCTAGCCCTATGGCGGGCATGCCGCTGATTATTCATTCTAGTGTGGATAAACTGCCTTTATTTGACGGTTCGACAGAGCCGTTCATATTTTTAGAATCTTTTGAATTGGCAGTACAAAATGATCGTTATGATCAATCGTTATTACTTATCCTTATTCCTATTTACTCACCATTTGCGTTAACCCATAACCCCCTTTTGATTATTCAATTTCTTTTATCTTCTTCTATCTTGCTAATCCTTTTTTTTGCTTTTCTTTATGTTTAGTGTTTAATTGACTATGTACTAGAATTCGTTGTTCCTAGTTGTGTTTGAATATGGTGCCACATATGGTGATTTCTTGGGAGCATGTTCATCTATGCACGTCACAGCTATGAGACTTGTTTAAAAGAAGATCACCATATAGAAAACCAACAGATATCAGTTCAATCCAGTTATCTCTTACATGCGTATTTGGCTTAGATACGAAGATCATACGAGAACAGCATTCACGTCAATGGAAAGCCATTCTCAGAAATTGTGACACCCGAAGACAATAACAAGACACCAACTGACACCTGGAGGAGGTAGAGTGAACCTCCATGGTCAATTGGGGAATGTCCAGATATCTCTTGAGCCAGACTA
>JAQGBX010005634.1:0-13424 GCA_034698745.1 Megaphyllum sjaelandicum
TCAGCAAAATTGTTCAAACCACTTACAGGCAGGCAAAACTGCTGGCCTCAATCTACAGATTTGAGTACCCCTATTGTGTCTACACGACGTAGAGCGTATAAGTTATTTTATAACACTATTTCAAGCATTTTTTACAAAAAAATTGTTTGAAAAGAAAGACGAAACTACAATAGGCTCGAACGCATTCGACTCAAATGTTTGAAGCAAACCGAGCACTCACTTTTAAATTAACCTTCCTCTTGAACTTTTACATTTAATGGAAAACAGAACAAAACCAAAGCGGGAATCTGAATTTGTATCGATGCATTAGCGCGGACACTAAAAAAAATGAAAATTGCGTTTGATTAAATTTTATTTCGATTAATTTGTCGGCCTTTTTTTTCCAGAATTTTGATCAAAAACAGAAATCAACAGTGTTGCATAGTACAATGTGTTGCTGTATTTTTCTTTATTTCCAAATCGCGTGCCCCGTGTAACTTTCAGTATTTTTAATACTTTTAATATTTTGACTACCGGTATTTTTATAGTTTTTAGTAATTTTCAATGATATTTGTCAATGCGCCCTTTATTTTTTAAATTTTAGTTTATGCGTTTGTAATATTTTACGTTTTATTCAGCTACATGTTCAGTATTCGCAAATAACATTTTGGTATCTAAAGTAAGCTGTACGCAAGAGAATGCTAATAGCCGTGTAAAAATGTGCTCATACAACGCGAAGATATGCAAATTTGAGAGTAATTTAGCTGAAAGACTAAAAAAAAGGCAAATGAATGTTCGTGTCGCTAATCCTTTCATCTTTTACACGCATAACGGGCACGATGAAGTTGAACACGGTTTTAAAGCGTTGTTAGGCCTATCGTCGAGATCATTATTCACAGAATTGCATTAATTCGCCATTACCGGCCGTATGTATTTGCCCCCACAGGCTATGCAGTTTAGCAAATGCGTTAACTAGCAAACGCCCAACTGTGTAAATTCAATGTCATTTGAAAACATAAAAGCGGGATTAAAGGAAGCTGGGCTCAATTTTAATGAACCGGCCAACCGGGGTTTTTCAACCCTTTTATAAAAAGCATTCGTTATCGAGTTACTCCCATGTACAAAAAAAAAAGGCATTTTAAATGAATATACCACATGTTGTCAACAACGCACATGTGTTCGTTTTTTTTAAATTGACGTCAATTAACATCACTCAAATTTCAGATGTGATTCTTCGTAAGAGAGAGAGACACCCTGTAAGAATTATGATTTGGCCTTCAAGTCTGTCAGTTTTTACTTAAGAAGAATTGTTATGTCAATTATACATGTACTGTATGTATGTCTGGCTAATCAACTGATCAAAAAAGAAGTCACTGCAATGACCATGTCTTATAAAATCAACTAGCATATAGAGTAACTCATTCCATTAGTGTTACTGGATTTCAAAAATAAAATTAGAAGTGAAAATCAAATACTTTTTTCGAGGTAAAACATCATTTTATAATATCAAACGAAGGTAATTTTAGAAGCTTTTACTATGAAAGATGTACATGTCATTACCATTATACTGTACTTCCTGAATAGTTTTTCCCTGTCGTTGTTAAAATAAAAATTGTCAAAAAATGATAAATTGATAGCATTGCATATCAATTACAAAAGCAATTTTTAATATTACTTTAAAACATTTTATTAAAAATTGCTTTTGTAATTAACAAGGTGTTTTCAAAATTGGACGGGACATTAGGGGGGAAGGAGTAGAGAGGGTATATAAACAGGACAAGGGCAGACAGGGGGAGGGGGGAATCTAAAAACCTGAAAAAAATACCGGACGTTCTTTATGGATGATCCCTAAATGGCAATTTAAATTTTAGTTCTTACATAATTTTAAGTCCAATATACACGTATACATTGTGCATGTATAACAACTATAACAGGTCTTTAATAACGAAAAGCTATACAGAGGAACTACTGTAGATAATGGTGATTGACATACTTTTTATAGTATTATAAAAAATGCAAATAAAAAAACGGGATGCTCGTCATTAGATTCTAATGGTAGTTAACCGACCCCGTATTGGACTTAGTACTTTTTGTTAAAAAAAATATGTCATCAAATTCAATTTAGTGTCCAAATGCGCTCATTTGCAATCGACCGGTCAAAGCAAACCATATCCAACTTCATTTAATCAAATATAACTTTAAAAAAAGCCTCGAAAAAATGAAAAGAATAAAGGAAGCAGTAAAAAATACCGGAAAATCTGTTAAATCTGATATTTCACCAAGTTCCTCATATTTTAATTACTAGATTTTTGGCACAACCAGAAAGGAAAGGCGATATAAAGTTACGACCACCGAGGAACCCAAAGAGCTAATGGCGGATTATTAATTGTCGCGAGGTCAAACTGGGAGATAAGGTCACTACGAGATTCATAAGTTATATGCGAGAGAATGCGGGGAAAGCTGTGGCAGAGAACTGAGAAAAAAGACAGTTTGCTTTACACAGATTTTGAGTGAGGGCGTCACATCTCTACAAATGATTCCTAAACCATTCTGTGTATACGATATGTGCATGATGACTGTGTTTTAAAAAGCTAGCGTTACCAACAGCTAACGATCAAACATTTCTCTTCATATCCATTACATGTACATGAATATTCCCAATGCAGAAGTTGACGCATTAACGTAGAATTTCATGTTTACAAATGTGCTGTCATACTATCATGTTGTTAGTGGCTAAAATCAAATTGAAAACAGCATTATAACATGACGACGACGGTATTTTTATAATACTTCTACAATAACTACAACAAAGAAAGAGTATAGGACGTTTAGATAATTATCTTAAAAGTAATTTATAAATTATCGAGACAAAACGAAAATTGAAAGAATGCTGTTTTAATCGTCTTTGCAGCAGAGTTGGGCAGAAAAAAATCGATAACATTAAGCGGAACTTTATTGATTCCACGAGTTGTTTTATTATTGTTGAATCAGTTGCCGTTTGCTTACCTGTTCAAAAGCTCATTTATTTATTTGGAAAGTTTTGAATTTCAAAACTTTATTATTTATATTTTTACCAACTCATCTTAATATTCCTAAATATTTCCTCCGTTACCTGAAAAGATGAGCCTATTAAGCTCATACACCTCATACCGTAATTATATGACAGTTTTTAAACTGTTGGAAACTCAATAATCTGGAACTTGAGTTTCAAAGGAACTCGAGTTCCATGCATGATGAAAGTACAGCTCGATTCGCAAACTCACTCCTATAGCATTGACGAGGACAACCTTAAAAACCGGATGATCTTGAACAGGTAACTCATTCCTGCACGTGCTTTTCAATGAAAATTATCAATGCGCGAGGGTTTTTTTGAATCATTCTGTTGGCTCCATTGTGCACCCCTGTACGACTTGTTTTTATTTTCTGGTACATTTTCGGCTGTTATTTGGTGACATGCCTGTCATCTTGCCCTACAATTCTCGGATCAAAGAAGCCGATAGAAAGATATTCTTAGGATTTGCTCAGACTTTTCTTACTTGACTCAACCTACGAGAAAAGGGAGAACTTAGGGATGAACCCCTCGCCGAAATTGGGCACTGAGGGTACACAAAAGTGGTCAAAATGAAGGCGAAGAAAACTTTTAATATAGGAAACCTAATATAGCTCTATTGGCAAAGCATGCATTGATATGAAAAAAAAAAAAAAAAAAAAAAAAAAAAAAATCCGGTTCTCTATGGGTGGCCTATCGATCCATTTATGTCCTCGTCTATTTAATTAAAATAATAATCTCAGTGTCCGTTTACCCTGCACCGTGAATGCAACCCCAAAACGCTACATTTTCTAAGGTCTATGATCGCGGATAACCTCCGTCATATTAGACGGAACATCCGTTTCTTCCCATTTATATTACATATACGAGCGTATATACCATGTATTTTCTCGCAGATGCTGCTGCATAACTCCCAAAATATGCGTGGGCACTGGGCATGCATTAAAGCCGCGCCATCTGTGATCGTATTTGTCATCGAGACAGAAAAATCCCTAGGTGCGTGGCAACCTTTATACGGCATTTATGAGAATACCAGAGAACATATTTACAGATTATATTAAATGGTCAACCCAGATTAGATACACTCGAGATGGCGGTATAGATCGATGACGTCATCACGAAGCGCGGATCGGTCATAAAATCATGGATGACCCAAAAATATACAGAGGGGACATATTGTTCTCACGCAGTTCTCGTTTTTCAACCTTGTCCATGGACTGTCCACCGGTTCATTTTACTCTGAACGCATTCTGAATGGAACTCGCTCAGACTTTCGAGATCCGCCCAGAAAAAAAGCGTCCTCTGGCTGAATTCCACGCAGCCCACATTTCGAGGAAGGGGGCAACCCGCACGGTCAGGTGCGCGCACAAAATGAAGACGCGAAAATCCAGCGACGAAAACAGGCTGGTTGACCCCCTGCGTGCCAAAACACTTTTATAGTATTCTTCCACCCCTGGGCACGGCTAATAGGTGAGGGACGGACTGGTTCAACCCCACCGTTTTCGAATGATTTTTTTTTTAATTTTGAGGGAGAAAATGGTTCGGGAGGAAGATCGAATGTAAAGTTTTACATTTAGCGTGAGAAGGCCTGAACATGTATTAGCCGTACTCAGGAAATGCCGTAGCTTGACGTAGATGGAAAACGTAAATGTAAATGTACAATAGATAAAGTTCCGTTTGGTGGCGCATGCGCACTAAGCATTTCTTGCTCTAAAGCTATTCAATAAATACTGCTTATACATGTACATATCATCTGTTAATCAGACCTACATGTGTACAATTTAACCTCAAAATTTATGTCGCACGCATGTATTTTAGATGTATAGCAAACGTGTTTTTTACATGCATTGTTTTACATACATGTAACTAGTATATCCCAAGTATTTTAAGAGTTAAACTCATGTTTGCTACACGTAAAAAAACAGGTTGCATATCTATATTCTACATGTAAAATGGATTTATATACATGTACACGTGATATGTATACCTATACTAGATAGCGTAGAGAAAAAAAATGCATGCTTAGTGCATCTACATTTACGTTTACGTTTTCCATCTACGTCAAGCTACGGCATTTCCTGAGTACGGCTAAGAACAATTTTTTTTATTTATTATGAAAACTCACTAGAAAATCCACGTACAATTATCAGTTTACGTTAGGGCTCTCATTAGATTTAAATATGAGTAGGCTAAGGGGATAATTAAGAAAATTACGCGAAATCCCTCTCCTTTGAATTATGAACGCAAATGAAATATCGCTGCAATGAAAACAAAGACTGCTTTACGAGCGGGTTGATGCTAGTCAAAAAAGTCCGAGACAAGATTTTTTTTTTTGGAAAAAAAATTAAAATTTGTAGACGTGCTCAACTTAAATGTAATTGACCAATTACAAAATGTACGTTTCACCTTTAGCCATAGCACTTCGCCAAACATAAATTTCCTAAAATGTCCATGGGCGGCCGCTTGTACCCCGCGACCAATGTTAAATTACAGGAATTTATTTGGCAAAAAAAAATCGTCAATTTTGAAAAAAAGGTTTTAGATTTCCTTATGGGGCAACTACAAAATGGGGAATTTCACGCTTGCCTATTTCACAAAAGATGTAAACGCGAAATACGGATATATTGGATGGTTTTAATTACGCAAAACTCAACTTGTCCACCCTTAGTCCTAAATGGGGTCGAGGTGTTGACCCTGCAAAATACTGAAGTCAATGGCCTAAACTCGGGTTGAGTTTGAAAATATGCTTCGATAAGTTATTGGTAGTTCGCCGACTATTTTTTGAACAATTTAAATACACAGTTTTTCTAAAATACGAAAAATAAAATGCCACGCAGTATGGAGACAACGTGTTTGGTTTTTCTCACATAATTTTTTGATTGAAAATATTAAATATGAAATCTATTAAAATAATAAATCTGCGTTGTTACTGTAAACGTGTTCCATGTCCTCTAACTGCCCAATTTAAAATAAACCTGCCATGGTGTCTTAATCGTGCGTTTACACAAAACTCACGAAATTTACACTGCCATGTACATGTATGCATGTTTTAAAACACGCCACGCAGTATAAGGCCCACAACACAATGACTCGCAATGAGTATTTTCGTAAAGTTGAACATTAGCTATAAAACAAATTGACGTAACATCTCGTTATCGTATACACGATTAGTTCAGATGATAATTAGCCAAGCACGTATTTTATATCGGTATTTTTCTGAGTTTTATTCTTGCGGCAAAACAAGGTAACATTTATTTTTTGCGCGGAGTAGTTATCCAATCCCCCCAAGTGATATAATGATTATAACTACGCTTAGTGGTAATTAATCCATAAATGATGTTTAATGGAGGCTATATACGGCAGGTGAACAACAAAGCACTTGTTGCGAATTAACGTTGAACATTCAAAACGCATAAAACTTGGCACGCACTCGCTATTTCGGAGCAACAAAAAATGCATTTTATTCGCGGACATCTTGGAGGAATGCTTGCTTACATGACGTCTAAAAATATACAGAGTATATATAAAAAACTGAGCAATTATTTTTGTACGCCATACAGTCCGAACATTAAATAAAAATAAAAATGCCATCAGGGGGCAACTGGACGACTTGCTCACGAAGCGGCCATATTATGTTTTACGACACTTTAATTTTTCCTTTTAATTAACTGCATTCGTAAACGCGTGCGAATTCATCGTAAACATGTCAAAAAATGCTTAAGTTCGGACATCTACGAAATGAATGATGAAAACGACGCGACGTAGTTATTTTGAATTTCTCGCACTGCAGGCTATTCAGACGTAATGCCAGACCCGGCCATTCTAAATGTGAATTATAGTGTATTAACCTCATGGCACGTCCATGTTTGTCTCAATTAACGAGTCATAAACACGGCCGAGCAATATTTGAAACGTTGAGTTATTAAACGGTTATATCACATTTTTAAAAGTTAGAGATGATAACGTGTACAAATAACTAACCTTTTCTAAGTTAGAAACCACAAATATAGTTAAAGAAATTTGTTGCGTGATGTAATTTTTCATCGTTCTCAAAAATTCAAATAGTAAAGTATGAAATTGAAATTTTATAAATTTCCAACTCACATTTTTTCTCCGACTACAGGTTTTTTTGTTTTTATTTTCAAAAAATAAATAAAAATAATGCTGAATGATATCATTCCCTGTCTAGAAAATTATTTTTACCATGCACTATTAGGTATTATTGACATCAGAAAGTGTTTTCACAATATTAACAAACATTCCGATACGGTATTAGGACATCTGTCTATCCAAAAGATTATGCTAGTAGAATTTTCAATTCTGCATCAAAAAACAAAATTATAGAGAATGAAATCTGCATAAAAATTATTTCAATAGTATAGCATTATGGTTTATAAGCATACGTGCAAAAAGCAGGGTATTCTATCCCCGCCCATGACCCGTATATATTAACATGGCCGTAAAAGAACTTTTGTCAGCTTCGCAATTAACTAAGAAACTTGAAAGTACGGACGATATACGTTTGAGCATGACTCGTATATACGATTTCATCCGAAAGAAGCTGAGTGAAAATGAGCGCGTTATCTTCGGCATTATTTCGCCGTATAAGGAATCTATAAAAAGTCCATTTGCTAGTAAGACAATAAAGCTAGAAAATAATGGTGATGACTGCGACCGAATGACGAGACCGAGTAATTTCTATTTTGAGCGGACAAACAAACAATCGTTGGCTATAGCAGAAACTAGACTGGATATTAGCCTTTATTTCGGCGTTTCAGGATTATATCGCTTTGTTTTACCATATAATAACAACGTGAGTTAGGACTCAGTTTATTTTATGGCCAGTCATTTGCCATAATATTCTCCCATTTGAGAATCACTACCAGCGCCATCAAACTATTTACGGTATAGAATTAAGCTCGGACAACCATGTTTATACGTACAGGGTACCTCGCTAGTTCAATTTGTACGCGGATGTTGAATATCGCACGCATCGTTTTGATGGCGCCTATAGTATCGGAGCATTTGTTGGAGTTTATTTTTGTGGTTCGTTCATGGTGTTCTACTCGAACGAGAACACGTACCCCCCGCTCGGAAATTTATAGTATTTCTGCTCAAATTTTACAGGCATCATTCACGTTACGAACCATGCTTTCATTGCTTACAATTGAAAGGCCACTGTTGCAGACGCGAGACATAAGTTCAAATGAAAACAACAAACGCTCGGGGTTAAAAAATAAACAGGTGTTTTTCTGTTCAAATGTCATTTCAGGAGCCAGCCTGCGTTTGCTATAAGCGCGTGAGGTTTGTTGGCTGAATAAAGAGGGCCTTGTTTTCGCGACATAATCACTCGTTGTAAAATGAATCGCGGATTGAGTGAAAATACACGCAGTCCATCTGCATGCCATTAACCACCGTCCATAAAAGATTGCTCTCGTAAAGTCAAATCGATGAGAGAACTTACAGATGCTGAATATTAACGAGATTGATTATTCTCGAAACAGGTGGCGAAAACTATAGTTTACTTCGAGCGACAAAATATCTAGAATAGTTTCCGAAACATTCGTAACAATAACTAATGGCCGGACTCGGGAAATGCCGTATCTTATAGCGTAGATGGAAAACGTGAATGCAAATCTAAATCAAGTTCCATCTTGTGGCGCATGCGCACTAAGAATACTTGCTTTACGCTATCTAATAAATACTGTATATGAATGTTATATGTTAATTATACATATATATTATATCATAAAATATCAAAATACATGTCATATTTTACAAATAATATGGTATGTAAAACAAATGTACTGTGTACAAGCCTTTCCCATGTAGCATAAGAGTTAGGCCTAAGCACGTAGCACATTTTTTTCATGTAACATATTTTACCTGTAAAATACTTGGTATATATGGTATGAAATATGTAAAACACATTTATTCTACATGAAGAAACATGTTTTCTAAATGTTAAATACACGTGTTTCACTTGAATTTTAATATGATATATCATACACATGTAAAATTAACTGCAATATTAGATAGCATAGAGCAAGAATTAAATGCTTAGTGTACATGTAATTTTATGTTTTACATCTACGTCAAGGTACGGCATTTCTTGAGTCCGGCTAATGTTTCAAAAGTCAACAGTTCACTGTTCGTTCAGCTTCAACTTAAGCTGATTTTTCTTTGAATTTTACAGTTTACATTTGAAAAAATAAGGAACCGCCAGCAATCGATTAACTATGTTACAAACCATTTTATCCAAAACAAGATTATTGGTCTCGAGTTCGAAGAATTTTTAAATTGCCCCGTTAATCAGATAACCATATTTCCACTAAAAAAATAAATCAATAAAATTGAAACTATACATGCATATACATGTATACTGTCATTTTTTTAAATTCGAACAAGTCCCAAATCAAGTCATTCTGACAATTTTTTTTCGGTCTACCGTATAATTTTTGAGAAAAAAAACCCATCCAAAGTCTAGCTCCATCCACTCAAAAATGAGTTCAATTTTAACCAAATTTGAGCTCACTTTTGAGTTGATTTTCGCGTAACGCTATATTGATTTTATGCATCAGTCTTTAGAAAAGTTGAAATCCCGAGGCTCTTTCGTTATTGGCAATAAGCCGGCTCGGTCATTTCGCCCCATTACTTCGATCGCTCGACCAACGGCTCTCTAAAAAGATGGACTCGATGGTCTATCAAACGCGAGTTCAATTTCGCAGAAAGGTAGTTTTTGGCGAAAAGAGTCCATTTGAAGGCATCTTTCCGATTGCCGGTTCGCAACCCGAAATTACTAAGGATACGAAAGTTAAGTCGTCTATAAAAGGCAGCGAGGTAACCGCATCCTCAAACGCACTCCCATCGCAATTCCCAGAACGCTGGAGAAAAAAAAATAGGTGAACTCGACACTTTTGCTTCTTGCCTTCAATTAGTACTCCGAGCACATCATGGGCTAAAAGGGACACTTTTATGTGTTTCGTGTTGTCATAGCGATGAACGTGAAAATCAATGACGGAGAAAACAAATTCCGATAAACCCTCGTTACGGCTTCGGACAACAACGGAAACGACGACGGGAAAAAAAAAGACAAAAGTTGGCCCAAAAACGAACAACCCCGAGCATGAGCTTAAACTCGGATCGATGGAGCAGAACCTGCAACGACGGGAATAACGTGTACATTACGTTACCGTACTCGAATTAACCCTCGAGCGAGTATATATATCAAACTACAAACATGGAGTCTGCACCATATTTATTCTGAACACATTTAGGAAAAAATAAATGTTTCCTTTAGAAACATGGAATTTTTTTTTCGATGACATGAATATTGTCAAATTACTCGTATACCTGTACTTTACGATTCTGTCATCTATGACATATACCTGTATTTATCAAGAAATGGGTTGCTATTTGTAACTAGTTGAAATCGAATCCGATCTTACACTGTTTTCCTTTCGAAGTTGCTATCCATTTCATAAGTATGGCCTTTGTGTTGACAATCACGACGGTGAAAATTACAAAAATTATATACCGCAACTATAATACGCACCAATGATTCATTCAAAATGAGGTCGTTTCGGTCAAACATGCAGGACATGCCATAGCCTACCTATCGGTTTCGGGCAAATCTATCTGACATGTATATGCAAGTAGCCTATACATGCACAGTATATAATAAAAAACTGAAATTGACATTTCTTTTTAATTTCTCCGCACGCAGGGGGCGTAAGAAAAAGGACGCGTGATATCTCGATATTCGTTATCGTATTACTTTCCTCGTCATTACGCAGCAATTATTTTGATAACGAGATGTAAAAAAACAATCTCAATTACAACAAAACGAGTATTAAACGAGAATCAGATAGGATTACACGATTTAAACGACATGCATGTACATTATATAGGTTTCGTTTGAAATGAGCTATAATAGAATTCACGAAGCAACATTGTAAGCAAAGTCAAGAAAAGCTTCGCTTACTTTGCTAGTCCATCTCAAAAAAATTATGATTAGTATCAATCTGCGTACTATTAAACCGCTGCTTTGAAAGTCAGCGCACGATTACCATCTTCCTGGATTTCTCGCAAATTCCACCCAGAGAGCGGTAAGATAGCAGCCATGGTAACTATAAAGAATATGATTTTCATGACTCCGATAGCTTGGAACAACTTTGGCTCTATGCTCGCCATTTTGATTTCAAATAACGTTTTGCTTTCAAGATGGCAGCCAAGGAAAAGCGGGTGTACCCCGTGAATTCTACGTAAATGCGACTGCCATCTTGGTTCCGAAAAGGAATATTTTCTCCCGATAAATATTTCATCGGATATTTGTATGAAAAAAATAAAAAAAATAACGCCGTGCATTTTCCACGCTATAGCGCTCGTAGATTAACTAGATAAAAAAGCGAGTTGAATAGAAACAGAGAGCAAAACAGAACTCTCTGCTCGGGTGAAATATTGATGAGAATAAGCGCGTCTTTGTAGGCTTACGAATAACAGGAAGAAGAAAATCGCGACAAAGCAGGCCTTGTGTTCGAACTAAAATTTGAAAACTACATAGTCAAGAGTGCGAGTTTCTTCCCCCTCATCTATAGAGTGTATGTACAGCGTGTATTCCTGCATGGTGTATTTTGGCCGGCCATCTTCACGGTGCCGTATCCTCTCACCACATGGGGAAAAACACGCATCGCTGGAATGCTCAAAAAGGTCAAAGTGAGAAGAGTCGAGGAAAAAGACGAGAAAAATGCCCCATGCCGAGTTGCGCCTTTTTTTTCGGGGGCGATAAATAAAAAACGGCCGCGAGGTGGGGCGATATAATAACCGGTATCAGGCGGCGATAAAACGGCAATAACGATAAAGTACGTTTAATTTCCACGCTTACATTCCTCTTAAAAACCTCTTGAGCTGCCAACTCAACGGACGCCCAGCGAGCGATGGACAACGGTCATCGTCCATTATTAGGCTGCCTAAAAACTTGGAATTTCTGGCTCTCTCCTTCATGGCGCGTTAGGGTGCGTTTACGTTGAACTTTTTACCAGTCGCTCGAAAACCAGTGTCGCTTAGTGGTAAGCGTCTGCAATACCACTAAGAGACACTGGTTTTCAAGCGAGTGGTAACAAGTTCAACGTAAATGCACCCTTACCTAGAGGATCCTCCGTGCTTTGACCAGGGTTGCGAAAGGCGCGGGAAAACGGTTGGGAAAATGAAAATCAATGATGCGACTCGCGACAAAATCATCCTAACCATATACGAGATCCGTCGCACCACAACCACCGATGATGTCAACATAAATGGAACGTCAATATGATAGAGACTGTGGCGAAGGCAACGAAGATTCTGCATTGTTCAAAAAATTTAAACTTCTTCATCCGCGTCCGTGGAACATAACGCGCATTGGCTCGTGTTCGTGCTGCAGCGCCACCTATAGAGCCAACGGCGGATGGCTACATGCGGAATGCTGACCGTGAGTGCCATGGCAGCATTCTCACCTCGCAACGTTGCCGGTCCCAAGCCCGGATAAATGGGGAAGATTCGGCGGATGAGTGGGGAATGCGCTGTCCGTTACAAAACCGACAACACGATCGATATCTGCCGTCGGCTCATCATTGGCTCCGGTCTAGGTCAGACAGCGATGGTTCATGATGCATTCGCAGCCTCTTTAGCATCGTGACGCAGAACATAACACCGCTCGTCTTTCTCTCCGAAAGATTAAAAGGCAGATTTTGACGCTTATCTTCTCATAATTGGAGCTGCAGCTACGTTTTTAGCGAGTAGGAAACAAAGCCTATAGATGCGAATCGTACATCCATGCATCCCTCAGGACGAACGTCGAGCATCGAAAACAGCGTTCGCAATATTTACGAAACGACTAACAACACGTGTACGACATTTATTTTCTTAGCTAAAAAGGAGCTCCTACTTGAAGGTTTATAAATAAACAAGTGCTGTTCCTTTGATGTTTCTATGACCTCTCTCGCCGTGCTTTTTCAATCTGTCGCGTCGTAAACAACGAACATATTCATTAAAAGCTAATGTACTCGCATATAAACCAGAGCCACGTTTTAATTCTCCAGTTTTACGCAAATTCCTCGGAAAATGGAAGGGGAAAATTAGCGGCCATTGAAGTGAATAACGATATAAGCTCCTCGCCTAGTATACATGGCAATGCTCATTTGAAATGATTAATCCGTTGACGAAATATGGCAAATGTGTTGCTTAGAATTCTAATAACATAGATATAATCTCCATCATCTATATAAATAAAAATGTAAATTTGCTTTTGTTACTCGTATTACTTCTCCGAAAGTTCTTTACCTATTGCTTTGAAATTTTCACACAATGTTACATTCGCATAGGGCTCCAATGTTATATAACTTTTATTTCGATGTCACAC
>JAQGBX010005635.1:0-13423 GCA_034698745.1 Megaphyllum sjaelandicum
CGAGCGGTTGCGACCAACTCTCGACCAATCAGAGAACGAGCGGTTGCGACCAACTCTCGACCAATCAGAGAACGAGCGGTTGCGACCAACTCTCGACCAATCAGAGAACGAGCGGTTGCGACCAACTCTCGACCAATCAGAGAACGAGCGGTTGCGACCAACTCTCGACCAATCAGAGAACGAGCGGTTGCGACCAACTCTCGACCAATCAGAGAACGAGCAGTTGCAATTGGCGATTGGCGATTGACGTTTAACCGCACGGCTATTTTTCCAATCGCAATCGCAATGGCAGCCAATCACAGACAGAGACGCGCTCACGTGATGTTCGTTTTGGTGGGCAACTGAAATATTTTCAACTGAAGTATGAACCTTGAACTGAAAATGCCCCCCAAAAAGGTGTCTCTATTTACAATCGAATCGCAAGCGTTCACTGCAGTGTGATTGGGCAATCGTCAATCGCAATTGTAATCGCCAGTCACAATCTGTAGTGTGATTCGGTCTTTAGAACGCGAGTAAAAAGTTTAGCACCTACGCGACTGATCTCAAAAGTTCTCAATTTTTCTTCAAAAATTGTAACAACATTTTGAAAATAAACAGAAATAAAAATAGAAGCGAAAGTTACCTGAAATTTAAATCTTTTATTTCGTAGTCTCTCATTCTTACTCAACATCGAAACATTCACATCACATATGCTAGCTACTCCTAATTTTGTCTTTGGCTGCTTTGAGTAAATCATCGAAATCGAAAGGGTCCTCTTTCCTCATAGTCGTGGGGACCGGCCTTCGTCTATTGCTCAAAGAATCTGGCAACGAGTAACATATTTCATAAATATTATTATTACTATTACGACAACGACTACTTGGTTTGACTTAAAACAGGGTTCCCCCAGAAATTTCATTTTCAACTTTTCTGACTTTTCCAGGTTTTTAAAAAAATTACCCTGACCAATGCCAATGTGAAAAATTAACAGATTTTCCGAAATTGACACTGGATATTGTAATTTCTTTAAATTTACTAACGTGCTCTAATAAAACGTAGGAAATTTTGCAATTTTTTCCTTGGAAAATGTGGAAGATTTGTACTCTCTCAACATAGAAAATTTTTTTAAATTTGTACACGGAAAACGAGGACAATTTTGCTAAATATGTACTCGGAAAACGAAGAAAATTTTGCAAATTTCTAATCAGAAAACGTGGAAAAAATTTAAAATTTGTACTCAGAAAACGTCGAAAATTTTGCAAATTAATACTCGGAAAACATGGATAATTGTGTAAATTTGTACATGACAAACGTGGAATATTTTTCAAATCTGTACTCCGAAAATCTGGAACATTTTGAAAATTTGTACTCACGTAAAGAAATTTTGCAAAAGTTGTACTCAGAAAACGTAGAAAATTTTGCAAATTAATACTCAGAAAATGTGGAAAATTTTGCAATTTTGTCTTTGGAAAACGTGGACAATTTTTCAAATTTCTACTCGAAAAACGTCGAAAATTTTAGCACTTTTGACCTCAGAAAACGTGGAAAATTTTGCTATTTTGTCCTAGGAAAACGTGGAAAATATTGCTATTTTGTTCTCAGAAAACGTGGAAAATTTTGAAATTTTGTCTTTGGAAAACATGAAATTTTTTGATAAGCCCAAGATTTGATTTTTACTCGTTATCTCTACATGACATGTGTTCGGGATACATTTTCAGGCTAAAAATATATTCATTTTTAAAAACAAAACTAAAAATTTCCCAGGCCTTACTTTTTAAA
Source organism: Megaphyllum sjaelandicum (assembly GCA_034698745.1). Taxonomy (NCBI): domain Eukaryota; kingdom Metazoa; phylum Arthropoda; class Diplopoda; order Julida; family Julidae; genus Megaphyllum; species Megaphyllum sjaelandicum. The sequence continues at coordinate 1,759 of JAQGBX010005635.1, forward strand.
CATGATCTGTTATCTAAATACCGGTATTACGCATTTTCGTGATATTTCTCACCCAGTTTCATAGTTTTACTATACTAGAAAAAACACGTCACGGCTCGATTTATGCCAAAAAACATCAACTTACCGAGGTCCGAATAATTTTCCAGACAAAATAATCGCCTGCCCCCCAGAGACAGTTCGTATTTGGGCCATCTTGGAGGATCGTTGCCATCTGAAATGATAAAGATTACCGATAATATTACCGATAGTTACATCGGTCGATGCTGGTCGCAAACATTCAACATCAACACGAACGTATCCGGCAATGTCAATTTCATAACTTTATCTACAACAGCATCTCCTCAAAATCCCGGATATCGTAATTTTAACTAAATTACGCCAAAAAAAAAAGCAACAAATAAAGATTAAAACTCACGCTCTAAGGCTTGGAAAGCATCGCAGGTGTAGGTGAAAGTGATAAAGCCGAAGCAATCCCTGCAAACAAGAATTCAAAACTCGAGTTGTGAATTGTATCATCGACAAACAGGTGAACCGTATCGTACTATTTTGCAACAACAAATGTTCAAAAATGAACTTGAAATAACTAGTCAAATTTAGTAATTCGGTAGAGCGGCCTATTTAGACCCAATCTTTCAACTTCTCATATCATTATTTGAATAGAAACTGTCTTATTTCCACTAATTTACTAAATACTCGTAAGTTTTAATGTTAATTTTTTACGATTAATTTTACCTAGGGCGCCTTAATGGTCACTGGACACGAAATTTTGATTCTGGTAACAAGATCTCGTAACAAGTTTTAACGATACACTAAACAGTCCCAAATCCGATGCCAAATTGGCAAATTTTATACGTCTTGCGAGCACAAATTTTCAAACGTTTTCCACAGTTTTAAAAATATTTCTATGTTAGTTTTCAAATTTGCCGTTAGTAAATTTAAAAAAAAAATTAATTTTCAGTGTCGTTTTTTCAAAATATGTCATTTTTTTCATTTTCAATTTCAATTTCCCTGACTTTCGGAAAACGTTTGAAAATGTTGAAAATTAGGGCTCAGAAATCGTGTTAAATTTGCAAAAATTGTCCTCGGAAAACGTGGCAAATTTTGCAAATTTGTCCTTGGAAAACGCAGAAAATTTTGCAAATATGTCCTAGGAAAACGTGAAACATTTTGCTAATCTGTACTCTGAAACCCCAAAAATTTTTGCAAATTTACACCCGGAAAACGTGGAAAATGTTGCAAATTTGCACTCTGAAAACCTAGAAAATTTTGCAAATTTGTACTCGGAAACATTAGAGAATTTGGCAAATTTAAACACAGAAAATGTGGAAACTTTTGCAAATTTGTACTAGGAAACCCTAGAGAATTTTGCAAATTTAGACACGGAAAACCTAGAGAATTTTGCAAATTTGTACTCGGAAAATCTATAAAATTTTGCAAATGAATCGCCGACATTTTTTGGCCAGACAGTGTACCGCAACCCTGCTTAAAAAGTGACACAACTCAACATTGCTCATGTTGAGATAAAAACAAGTTTTATCGCACGGTCAAATGAAAAGACAAAGTCATTCAACCCAAACTACCGCAACTTCGGATATGTCGTTTATACCGAATTAATTTCATCATTTCGCTGGACTACTAAACCGAAAACTGAAGATGGTGTCACTTATGAAGTGGGGGGTACGCCATTAGACCTCAAATTAAATTGAAATTTAAAATTATAGAATAATTCACCTGTCACGATCCCTGAAATGAAGTGTGATATCTTCAATCGGACCGAAGACACCGAATCGCCGCTCAAGGTCCTTTTTCGACGTCCCGCTGGGGATGTTACCAACGTGCACGACCCTTCGATCCTCCTGGAGAGAAAAAGTACGCCATTCGAGTAAATCCGCAAATGTCATCGTCAACAACAATAATTAACAACTTCTGAGATACGTTACAATTTGCTTTTTGCACTCCTCCACTTTCCTCATGTCGACATCTTGTATTAACCGGCCTTTCGAGCCGGACCTAGACCTAGACCTGGTGTAGAAGAAAACACACCGTGAAATCACGTACATATAGTTCGACAAGGACCCCCAGGCTTACGAGACATTTCTGGGCTTAAAATTAAATATAAAAATCCAACTAACAAATTGTTTTCGTACCTGTTGTCGTATTTGGCATCGATACGATGCCTTTGCTGATAGTTGTTACACTTGGGTTCGTTGCGTCTCTGCGGCGAGTGGTTCCTGGAGTGTGACGTATACGACGATTCCGACGGAGACGAGGACGAGGAACAGGAGGAGGTTAAAGACGAGGACCGACTTTTGCTCCCACCGCTTTTGCTTCTGCTTCGACTCACCGATCTCGATGACAACGAATGCGAAGGCGAACGCGAGGAACCCGGCCTAGCAAAAAAAATAGTGAAAAATAAACGATCAGGGACTCTGCTAACAAATCTTGAATAGCGACTATTCATTTCGAGGAAAACAAACATCTGAAATTGCTTTAAAAAACCAATACAGAAATACAATTATTTTTGAGCCAGCACGATACTGTTTTTCCAAAAGTTTTATTTTTTATGAAATGGGCTCAGGGCCCATTTTCAGAGGAGTAATTTGCCAAAAAATGTCCACATTTTCAGACTATAGATTGCAAAAATTTCCGTTTTCTGAGTACAAATTTACACAAGTCTCCACTTTTCTGAGTACAAATTTGCAAAAGGTTCTACGTGTCCGAGTACAAATTTGCAAAGTTGTCCCTGTTTCCGAGTATAAATTTTCAACATTCTCTAGGTGTTCCAGTACAAATATTACACTTTTTTTCCGAGCACAAATTTTCGACATTTTCCGAATACAAAATTTTCCCATTTAAAAAAAAATATGTTAATTTTCAAATTCATTGTCGTTAGTAAATTTAAAAAAAAATGTCCCAGTGTCAATTTTGAGATAAACCTGAAAGAGTATGAACCGATGTAAATTTCTTCACTAAGACCAATTCCGAGTTTGGATATTACAAATTTTTCTCTAAACGAATGAATTTTACGAGTTTCAAAGCATCCGCGATACGTTACATCAAACTTTGGACAACATGAAACTGGTACTTTCCCTATAACGGGAAACTATATATACATGTACATGAGGAGGACTTTAACCAAACTACCATGAAACATTTGTTTTAATTGAAGTCATGTTTTGTCTGAATTCTGATAATACAAACTACAGTTTAAACCAGCCAACTTTTATGTCACTTAATATATATATATTCTAGTTATCAAGTCATAAAAAACACTGTCCGCAATTTCCATTAACTGAGCTCGAGGACGGTATAAAATCTACGAGGACAATTATTTCAAAAGAGTCAACGGACCTGCAAAATTCGCATACTAAGTGACAAATTTTTCAGGAAACTCAACTTGGAAAGGATTTAAACCACAAAAAATTCAGCAAGCGCAAGGTATAAGCAGACAGCTGTGGATATATTCATCCAATACAACAAAACTTTAGCTAAGTGGGTCCACCAGCTGCGCATTCTCTACGGGAATTGCTGCGGCGAAGATAGTTTTGGGCATAAAATCAAACATTTTCAAATAAAACTGTTTTCTACAGTTAACGAATTCACAATTTTAAATTGCTCCGAGCAACAATTTAGTAATTTTGCAAGTAACAATCTTTAGATTTCAGTCATTTTTTTATAATTTATAATTAACATGGTTCCCCCAGAAATTTCATTTTCAACTTCCCTGACTTTCCCAGGTTTTAAAAAATTACCCTGACCAATGACAACGTGAAAAATTGACATTTTCCAAAATTGACACTGGAACTTTTTTTTTAAATTTAGTAACAACAATTTTAAAATTAGCAATTTTTTTTAAAAGGGAAAATTTTGTATTCGGAAAATGTTGAAAATTAGTGCTCGGAAAAAGTGGAATATTTGTACTGGAACACCTAGAGAATGTTGAAAATTTGTACTACGGAATTTGTACATGGAAAACGTGGACAATTTGGCTAATTTTACGTGGAATATTTGTACTCGGAAAACCTAGACAATTTTGCAAATTTGTACTCGGAAACAGGGACAACTTTGCAAATTTGTACTCGGACACGTGGAACATTTTACAAATTTGTACTCAGAGAACGTGGAGAATTACTCAGAAAACGGAAAATTTTGCAAATCTATACTCAGAAAATGTGGACATTGTTTGCAAATTACTACTCTGAAAATGGGCCCTGAGCTAACATTGTAAAAGTATTAATTTCGTATAGCCGTGACTGCTTGGAATTTCCCTGACTTTCTCAAAATAAACTATTCTTCCATGACTTTTCCAGGTTTTCCAAGTGTGGGGGAAAACTTATCAACGTGAATTTAATAAGCAAAACAGTTTATTGAAAATATTGAATTTTATGCTTAGAATTATCCTCACAAAATTCCCATACACATCGGATCACGGACATACAACAATTTTCCAAAACCAGTCAATGATGATTCCAGCATTGAAAAAACCAGACTACTGATAACGATTATTTTTCTAACAGGATTTCAAACGTTTATTCGCTGACATTTCCGCCAAAAAAGTTTCTAATAGCAAGTTACGCTGAGAAGAGTCCCACCTTTTATCTATCTTTCGGGAATGTCTTTGCCTGTCCTTCATCAGCACCCTCTGCCTTTGCGTGTCCACGTTCATTCTCCGTGGAGCAACTATCACTTCTACGGGTGAAGGCGAGCGAGACTTATCTCTCCGCTCCTTATGTTTCACTGTCCGACCATTGGGAGGATTTTCCATCTTCTTGTCCATAAACGATTGCACGTACATGTTCGTCGTCTTATCGACCATGGGCTTGCCCAAACTCTTGACCCTGTTGTAAATCTTCGTTGTCCTGACCGCCTTCGCGACTTCGGCACATTTTTTGATGGAGGATGCCACAGGATCCAAACAGGCGGGAGTTGCGAAAGTGGTGAGGTAGGAAGGAAGTTTATCGAATACGGATTTGTCTTCGATGTCCATCTTCGTCGTCGATGCACTTTTCATATCCTCCGCAACATCTTTCGCAGACTTTTGGGGAACGATTGACGTGTAATACTCCGGTAACTTGGAGTAAAGTGACTCCGGAGCCGGGGAACATACAGGGCTAGGAGTCCGCATGTAATCTGGCTTGAGCAAACTCAATTGTTTAGGAACTTCTTTGAGCGCGGTATTAGTAGGTCGGGCAACAGTGGCACTGGCCGTCTCAGATTTAGCGGCTTTGGGCAGCTGGGCATTAACTGACGATGGTTGAGCAATATCCGAAGTCGGTTGGGCAATATTGGACGTTGGCGGGGCATGGGCGAGGTAATCGTGGTCAAGTAGAACGACTTCGGCCGACAGAACTGGTAATGGTGGCGAGACTGGTGGATCCCTCTTCAGAATTATTTTAAACTTACGTTGGAGCTTCGACGGCAGCTGCGTTAGCGGCAGTTTGTGCGAGCTGGCCATTTCAGAAATAGGCCTCTTTCTACTAGTTCTACTTTCTGCTTGTCTTTGGACGTTGGCTTGCGGCGCTGGAGCATGAATTGCTTCCGTCTTTGACGGGGTCCTAGAACCTAACCCGTGGATGGCCAGTTCGTGGTTGATAACTGGAATCGGTGGCGCAGGAAAATCTTGCGAGCGATACGTAGCTACAAAATAATACAAGCGGAGAATTAGTAACGTTGCATCCGTTATGCCAAGTTATTTCCATTCGTTATCTCTGCAGTAGAAAATTAAAGAATCGGCTCGCTAACTGACCTTCCGACGCTTCGAACTGGGCCAGTAGGCTATCCATATCGCAAGCTTCTAACACTGCACGAACAAACAAAGATATATTGAAAAGTTCAAGTATCGAGCCGCTCGGAAGCTCGTTGCGTGAGCGAGGAACTTACCAGGAGTGATTTCTCCGGCAAACATTGCCGGCGCAACGTTCACCGACGGTTGGACCATCCGCGAAGCGGCGCCTTTCGCGTTCGGGCAAGTTTTGGAAATGTCCGCGCCCTTCGCTTCCGGCGATTCTTTGTCGAGAAGATCATCGAAAGTCAACGCTTCGATCAACGGCGACAAAAGTTCATCATCCTCGTACAAATCGGGAGTCTGCGATTGCTCTCGGCCCAAGCGGTTCTTGACTTCATCGAGCACTTTGTCGAAGTCTTCCTTGGCGATTTGTAATTTACTGTCCTAAGTTTAAACATGTAACATCTCCCATGAACGAACGTAGTGCAATCGCCATAATTTTTTTTCCCAAATTCAGGGCGGATACATTCGTATTTGCATTTCATAGATTTCATAGCTGCGTACCGAAATTTTAGGATTGTCGTATAACGAGTCTTGAAGTAAAAATTCCAAATCGTAACCGCTCAAAACGGATCCGACCAGATCGCCGACATCGATGTCCCAATTAAACTGATCGTTCTGAAAAAAAATCAGCATTGGTTGAGATTAGCATTCTCGTAATTCAGTTACATACTGTAACTGATTTTTAAAGAAGAAATTTGCTACAAAAAAAAAGGAAAATACAGGTGCCTCGAGGACTTCTCAGACCAATCAAACTAGCTTTTTAAGCAATGCAACTATTACAACTTTAAACCTGCAAAACACATTTTGGTCCCATTTTCAACAGGGTTCCCCCAGAAATATCAAATTCAACTTCCCTGACTTTTCCAGGTTGCCAAAAAAAAAACCCTGACCAATAACAAAGTTGGACAAAGTTATCCACGATTTTAAAAAAGCGACACGGGACAATATTTCGCGAATAATCGCTTAATCGAATAATGCTTGGAAAAGGTTGGAGATCTTGAAAATTGGAAGATTTTTCCAAATTTACCAATAACATTTTCAAAATTAAAGTAGGCCTAAAAAAATTAAAAAAACAAATTTGCATGAATAAATTTTGAAAACTTGACAATTTTGTATTCAGAAAATGTAGAAAGTTTTTCAAATTTTGTCCTCGGAAAACGTGGAAAATTTTGCACTTTTGTTCTCGGAAAAAGTGAAAAATCTTTCTATTTTGTCCTCGGAAATCCTGGAGAAATTTGCTATTTTGTCCTTCAGCTTGGAAAACGTGGAGAAACTTGCAAATTTTGCCCTCGGATAACGTGGAAAATTTTGCTATTTTGTACTCTGAAAACGCGGAAAATTCTGCATATTTCTACACGGAAAACATCGAAAAATTTGGAAAATTTGTCCTCGTCAAACTTGTAAATTTGTACTTAAAAAATTTAAAAAAGTTTGCAAATGGAGCCTTAGCAAACCCCTGAATTTTTCCAAATAAGTCATTCTTCTCTGAATTTTCCAGACATTTTCAAGTTCCCTAACTTTTTCCAAACAAGCCATTCCTCCCTGAATTTTCCAGACATTTTCATGTTCCCTGACTTTTCCTGACATCTTCATGTTCCCAGACTTTTCCTGACGGTACCGGCCGAAACATGTCTAGCAACAAATGTTTCGATGGCCCATACTAGGCATCAGATATATTAATCTTACTTTAATTGGAAAAATAAACCTGGAAGTTACGATCCAATCCTAGGACGCAAGTACGTATCGTACTTTTCGACATCACGGTGCGGAATCGTAATACCCGGATACATTTCGTAATTACCGCTTATAAAATGACACCTAAAATTTCTTTTATTGACTTACAAAGTCCATTGATGGTAGCTCAATATTTATCCGAGATGTTTATCTACGGTAAACCGATGCCAACTTATCTCGGCTTTATCTGTTTTTCATAAACTTGCTACAAGTTACTTACCGGTGCCTGTTCGATGGTAGCATCGAAAACCAAAGAAATGCACACTGTACCGAGCATATTTTACAAATTGCAACAACAACATTCAGGTTATTTTCGAGCAGATCATTAATATTCTGATCAAGAAAATAAAAAGATCAGCGATTAAATACAAGGTCTTACGTTAAAAGTGCACCCATCGAAATCCTCTTTTGGAAGAAGGCCAGACATGTCCATGATGTCCATACTGTGAAAAGTAAAAATAAATATTGTTTAATTGATAAGCTATTAAGAATGGCAACTCAGTGACTAAGTTGTTTATCCTACTCAAGTAAACAGTTCAATTATTTCTAAAAACACATTTTTCGAATATAGTTTTAGGCATTATACAGGGTTCATCCTGAAATTTCCTTCTTAGTTTCCTTGACTTTTACAGGTTTTTTTAAAAAAAAATTCCCTGACCATGACAGTGTGGAAAAAAATTGAGATATTTTGCAAAATCGACACTAGGAAAATATTTATCAAAATTTACTAACGACAATTATGTAAACTAACAGAAAGTTAGTTTACATAAAACGCAAAAAACGTGGAAAATTGGCAAATTTGTACTCTGAAAACGTGGACACTTTTGGAAATTTGCAGGGTTCCCCCAGAAATTTCATTTTAAACTTCCCTGACTTTTCCAGGTTTTGAAAAAAAATTTCCCTGACCATTGATAATGCCAAAAATTGACATTAAATAAAAAAATTTGTTAAAAATTAAAAAAAAAAATTTGCTAAAAGTTTAGCAAAACTGTCCTCGAAAAAAAAAACATGGAGAAATTTACGTGTAAAATTTTGCAAAGTTGTCCTCGGAAAACGTGGAAAATTTGGCAAATTTGTACTCGGAAAACCTAGAACATTTTGGCAAACTTTTACACGGAAAACGTGGAAAATTTTGCAGATTTCTACACGAAAAATGGGCCCTTAGCTAACCATGCATGTAGATTAATTTTGGATGGCAAAAACAAGACTACGTTGAATTTCCCTGACTTTTTCATAACAAAATTGCTAACATTAATAAAGACAGGTATCCCAGCCACTTTTAAGCTTGACTATATAGGATTTATAGGACATTTTCCCCCAAAAAATAGGACAAATATAGGACAATTTTGCAAATTTGTATTCGGAAAACACGAAAAAATTGTAGGCCTACTAGAAAAACACGGAAAATTTTGCAAAATTGTACCAGGAAAACACGGAAAGTTTTGCAAATTTTGCACTAAAAAAACACGGAAAAATTTGCAAATTTGTACCAGGAAAACCCGGAAAATTTTGCGAATTTGTACTAGGAAAACACGAAAAATTTTGAAAATTTGTACTAGGTAAACACGGAAAATTTTGCAAAATTGTACCAGGAAAACACGGAAAATTTTGCAAATTTGTACCAGGAAAAGACGGAAAATTTTGCAAATTTGTACCAGGAAAACACGGAAAATTTTGCGAATTTGTACCAGAAAAATACGGTCCGGAAAATTTTGCAAATTTGTAATAGGAAAACAAGGAAAAATTTGCGAATTTGCAGTAGGAAAACAAGGAAAAATTTGCGAATTTGTAGTAGGAAAATACGGAAAATTTTGCGAATTTTTAATAGGAAAACAAGGAAAAATTTGCGAATTTGTACCAGGAAAACACGGAAAGTTTTGCAAATTTGTACCAGGAAAATGCGGAAAATTTTGCGAATTTGTAATAGGAAAACAAGGAAAATTTTGCAAATTTGTACCAGGAAAACACGGAAAATTTTGCAAATTTGTAATAGGAAAACAAGGAAAAATTTGCGAATTTGCAGTAGGAAAATACGGAAAATTTTGCAAAGTTGTACTAGGAAAAGGTGTGAAATTTTGTAAATTTGTACAATAGGCCATGAGAATAATAAATGAATAGCCCCTTACCAAAATTTTTTTTCTTTCCAGCCCTTTTATAAAAGAAATATGACAAAAATATAGGCTTTACAGGACATTTTATCAAAATATAGGACATCATCGAAGATATAGGACAATATAGGATGGCTGGAATCCCTGTAATGAGTCCCCTTTGTAGCAATTTGGTCGAAGCTGTTGTTCATTGAATATTTATATTACCGACCACGTGTTCACATCGAATTTGATAATTCCCCAATTTTTCCAAACATTTTCAAGTTACTCCACTTAATTCTAGGTCTGGGGGATACACTTAAATTGTTTGTAATTTGTAATGTATCTTAACATCCTGATATTCCCATGCAATTCATTCATTTCCCTTTTTTATCTACAGAATGATCACGCTATGTTGTTTACAGGGAGAATAATGCGTGCAATCATGACCACGTGACTTATTTATGACTAATTCAAACATGGCAAGTATCAAAAACATGAATTAAATCCGTACAAAACAGTACATGTAGTTGAATTGGCCTAGTCTACAACCACACAAACAATTGCATAAAGATATTTCACGTAAAACCCACCAGACAGTCAATAAATACAGTAAAACCTCCTGAAAACCTGTCAAGAGTGACCACCAAAAACAAAATGCAATGTTGGCCACTGCATGTACACAGGTGGCCACTTTACGAAGAATGCCTGAATTAAATTAAAATAATGAACATGCGCACTGCATTTATACATGTAGACTGTAATACACGTAGTAAAAAACCACAAAACCCAAAAAAGTACAGAATCATCATGTCCAAGGGTTAGAGCAAGATGTAACGTGACTCATCCGTTATCTGGTCACTTTTTAAGGTACATTAACAATGTAAAAATTGCAAAAAATGACAACACACACCGGTCACTGGTCACTATACAGAGAATTTTTACGAAGAAAATGTACACTAGAAAAAACAATACACTAAAAAGTGGTCATCATAAACTGGTGGTCACCATTCAAAAAGGTGGTCACTTTTCCAGGTTTTACTGTATTGCCAACAATGGAAATTCACCCATTTTCTGGAAGCTGGAGTATTAACGTTGAAATGTGCCATTATTGCAGCTGCTGAGCTACATGTATTTATCATAATAACATGATCAACACCAACATGAAATTCAAATTGTAAGTAACTTGAAAATCGTGAATTAATTACTGACCGAATTCAGAACATGGTCAGATCAGAAACGACTTACATGTACCTTAGAAACATGAATCGAAAAAACACAAATATATTAATTAATATAAATTACCTATCTTGGGATATTGTATTCATCGTAGTAATATTTTCAAAATTAAAGCCCATTTGAAGAAAATTGCTATACTGAACGCGGATCGAATGAACACCACGTGTCACCACGTTGTAAAAATGAACACTGAGTGACCACTGTCCAAACTGACCATGTGGTGCAGTGCTGCGACCTGAATGTTTTTCATAAACTGACCCTTGACCGGATTGACAGTAACAAAGAACTACTGTCTGGTGACTACTGACCACAATGACATTGCGGTGCAGTGAACCAAAAACAATCAGGTCAGAGGTCACGTGTCTCACTTTAAATCCCCATATCCGTGAACCTTCGAGTGTGATCTGTTACGAAATAAAAAGGGTACTCGGATGGTCCAAACTGTTCCCATTTTGTTTTCATACCAAATTTCAGTACTTGTATTTTTTTTCCCCAAACAATTGACAAAATACAATTTGTAAAACATTTTGTTACCCCTGAGCATAACTCATCTGAAATAAAGAACTTGGAATTTTCGGGGGTCTCGTTTTGTGCACCATTGTCTACCCAAGGGAAAGGGGAGGGGGTATATTACAAATGTCTACATGGACACATGCATTCTTTATGCACTTCGTTTTTGCTAATTAAATTTACTAATATCTAAAATTTAAAAGATTAGCATCATAAAAACAACCAATTCGTGGTTAAACATTAATAAATCAGGGTACCTCCAGATCTGGAAAACCTGGAAAAGTCAGGGAGAGCTCGGGGAAGAAGG